>CAWUFW010008649.1:600000-864291 GCA_963921515.1 Calotriton arnoldi | reverse complement strand
AGTGCAGAGGAGAAGTAAGCAAGATTGTCAGTCACCCCACATATGCGGCATTGAACACACTCAAGATCCCAACATACATCATTATGAGGCACAACTACATGAAGTGTGCAGTACCGGAAGGACATGTATGGTACATACATGGCCAACATCTGTCAACACGGTCCAACAGGTGGCATCAATTAGTCCCAGGTTGGCCCATTGGATATCATGAGGCCGTGTCACAGTTCCCATCTCCTGCTGCCGTGTCACAATAACCCCCACAGGGACATGTGAGGACAGATGTGCCCCAGGCACCACAGCTCAACGACAGGTACATTCCCAGGGACCCTGTAATGCCACATGGACACTGGCATTACATGGAGTATCATGTATACACCACAGCAAAACAACCATGACCCCCACAGGTAGTGGTCCCACTTGCCACGGCAGGACAGACATGGACGTCTGTGACACACACGCACAACATCAGAGTCCATGCACACACAACGTGGATGTGGAGACTGTCTCCCATTGTGCACATGAAATCAGAGACATTGTAAACACCACATGCACAAAGACTGTGGAGGACCATCACTATTGTGCCACTGGGACACCCTGGCTCAAACATACCGTCCCACATGGGACTCACGGGGTATGTGACATGACATACACATACACCACTGTGAAATGTAACCATGGCACATGCACAGATATGAACAGTTGCACATCACAGTGGTCACGTACACGTAACACCCAGGATCCTGTCCCCATGAACACGTGCACAGCCTGGGGGTGGCTGCCCACAGGTGACACCCACAGGACAACATGTACACCAACATACACACAATAGGAAATGCAGCCTTACATGCCTTATGATAAAGTTTGGACAGGCTGTCGTGATGTAGGTGTGCCCCTCACTCCCTGGGAGCTATCTGTGGCTGGCATATGTCCATCTGAGACAGGCATGCTGACATATGCCAGTCACATGTACAGTGATGCGTTGAACAGCAATGGACCGATCGGTGCCTCCGGCCGGCCCATTGCTTTCAATGTGTGCGGGTACGCGTTGTACCCCTGTGCGCGTTGAACTGCAATGGACCGATCGGTGCCTCCGGCCGGCCCATTGCTTTCAATGTGTGCGGGTACGCGTTGTACCCCTGTGCGCGTTGAACTGCAATGGACCGATCGGTGCCTCCGGCCGGCCCATTGCTTTCAATGTGTGCGGGTATGCGTTGTACCCCTGTGCGCGTTGAACTGCAATGGACCGATCGGTGCCTCCGGCCGGCCCATTGCTTTCAATGTGTGCGGGTACGCATTGTACCCCTGTGCGCGTTGAACAGCAATGGACCGATCCGTGCCTCCGGCCGGCCCATTGCTTTCAATGTGTGCGGGTACGCGTTGTACCCCTGTGCGCGTTGAACAGCAATGGACCGATCGGATGCCTCCGGCCGGCCCATTGCTTTCAATGTGTGCGGGCACGCGTTGTACCCCTGTGCGCGTTGAACTGCAATGGACCGATCGGTGCCTCCGGCCGGCCCATTGCTTTCAATGTAGCGGGTACGCGTTGTACCCCTGTGCGCGTTGAACAGCAATGGACCGACCGGTGCCTCCGGCCGGCCCATTGCTTTCAATGTGCGCGTGCACGCGTTGTACCCCTGTGCGCGTTGAACTGCAATGGACCGATCGGTGCCTCCGGCCGGCCCATTGCTTTCAATGTGTGCGGTACGCGTTGTACCCCTGTGCGCGTTGAACTGCAATGGACCGATCGGTGCCTCCGGCCGGCCCATTGCTTTCAATGTGTGCGGGTACGCGTTGTACCCCTGTGCGCTGTTGAACTGCAATGGACCGATCGGTGCCTCCGGCCGGCCCATTGCTTTCAATGTGTGCGGGTACGCGTTGTACCCCTGTGCGCGTTGAACAGCAATGGACCGATCGGTGCCTCCGGCCGGCCCATTGCTTTCAACGTGTGCGGGTACGCGTTGTACCCCTGTGCGCGTTGAACAGCAATGGACCGATCGGTGCCTCCGGCCGGCCCATTGCTTTCAATGTGTGCGGGTACGCGTTGTACCCCTGTGCGCGTTGAACTGCAATGGACCGATCGGTGCCTCCGGCCGGCCCATTGCTTTCAATGTGTGCGGGTACGCGTTGTACCCCTGTGCGCGTTGAACAGCAATGGACCGATCGGGTGCCTCCGGCCGGCCCATTGCTTTCAATGTGTGCGGGTACGCGTTGTACCCCTGTGCGCGTTGAACAGCAATGGACCGATCGGTGCTTCCGGCCGGCCCATTGCTTTCAATGTGTGCGGGTACGCGTTGTACCCCTGTGCGCGTTGTACCGCAATGGACCGATCGGTGCGCACCCATTGACAATGGGCTTGCCTGGCAACGGACGCGTTTTGAATTTCGAACGAGTCGGTTGCTGGAAAATCAGTTGGTCACCCACAACAATGTTGCAAAATCATGTATGTCATGAAGTTGAAGATTTGAAGGATGCTGTGGGCGTGTTTTGGTGCTGCTATTCCATGGATTGGCCAGATTCAGAAGATGCAAACGACTTGGACCTATCACTTTGGACACAAGGGACAGTATCTGGCTCTCCAGCACATATATATTGCTGGCTGTTCCCCTGAGAGCCCACTTGCCTGCACTACATGCTCCAGGACGACATCTGCCACTGCACTGCTGCTGTCTCTGCCCCTCTGGACCCTGCAATGGCACGTACTGTGGAGAGAGCCCCAGCCTTCAGCCTTGAAGAGAACCAGGCCCTGCTGGACAGCCTACTTCCACAGTACAGCAAGCTGTATGGGACACCAGGGGAGCAGGTGAGTGTTCTGTGCACTGCCTTTCTGAATGTGCATTTTGTGTGACTAGCAAGGCTGAGAGTCTGCACGCCACTGGCTAGCAGGTTCACTGAGTAGTTGTCACCCCCATAGTGTGTAGTGACTTGCACTGGACAGGTATGGTGCAGTGACAGTGCATTTGAACATGGTTTTACTTCCCATGCAATGATACCATGTAGTGACATCTGGCAAACTGTCCATGGTCAGCTTTGCACTGCCTGTGTACATCATGTGCCCCTGTGATTGAGACATGTATATACAACTGTGTCATGCACGGATATGTTGCATGTGTGGTAATGGCCTTTTCACTTTGTCATCCTGACAGGTTAATGCCCATCGGAAGCAGGAAATCTGGAAGGACATCGTCCGGGCTGTCCGGTCCGTGGGGGTCTACAAGCGCCGGATCCGCAACAGGTCCATGGACTCCTCCCTGACGGCAGCAGTGTCCCTCCTCAGACAGTCCCTCACCCCTCCTGCCTCTGCTCCATCCACACTCCCCAGCACCTTGCCCGTCCCAAGCACACACACACCGGCACAGGCACACACCAGCACACACACATCCAGCACACAGACACACACGCCACAAACTAAACGCACACGTACGCACAGTCAGGGGACTGAAACCAGACTCACAGGGGATGGGGCCCTGGTACACACACACGCATCCACGGGCACTGCACAGTCCTCAGTTGCCTCTCCCTCCAAAGCACCCTCCCTTGCCTCACCTGCAACCCCAAAGACCCGGCGCCTCTTCCTCAGTGACCTCGGCCTCTTCCCCTCCGATCCAGCTGCCCCAGCATCCAGGGGGAAGAGGAAGCCCCCACACACAGAGCAGAGTGCCCCTCGCCCCCGGACACCCTCCCCCAGGCGCAGACAGACTGAGGCCCCCACCCGCAAGTCCCCCCGGAGTGGTAAGAGCAAGACCCCGCCGCCGCCCTGCAGCTCAAGCACCAGGTCACCTTCCTCCATCCCTCAGGCCCCCACCCCACAGGTGCCCCCGCCACACCCTGCCCCAGGTTCCCCCACCCACAGATATACCATCCCCAAGAGGCTCCGGCCTTCTCCCCCTGCCACTTGCTCTCCCGGCACCACACCCCCGCTGCGCTTGTCTGTGCCACTGATGTGGTGAGGGTGTCCTCCCCCTCTGTCCAGCCCACCTTGCCTGTTCCCCATTCTCCTCCCCTGGTGGTAGGCACTGCAGTGGAGTCCACTACCACCCTGTCTGACTTGGGCACTGCAGTGGCGGACCTGTCCACTCCATCTGCGGGGTCCACTGCAGTCGTGCCGGCACCCACAACATCTGAGCCATGCCCCCCAGTTGTGCCGGCACACACCATGTCAGACACCTCCACTGCAGTTGTCAGTGGCTCTCCAGCACCCACCACCCCTTCCCTGCTTCCTCCTGGTGAGCCCTGATCCTGTCCCTGTGGTGCCTGGCCTACCCCCGGTTGCCCCTCCTAGTGGATTGTCCCTGGTTTTGTGCAGGCATGTGTAGGGTGGCATCTGCCACTGTCACCCACTTGTGACTTTGTTGATGGACTGGCCATTGGCCTTTGTTTATGTTCTACCGGACTTCTACTTTTAATGCCACATATGCTGAATAAAGCAACTTTCTGTTCTCTAGTGCTTTTGCTTCTGATGTACATGATGTTGATGATGCTAACAATGCCCTTGCTGCAGTGATGGTGATATTTGGTCTCATGATTATGAAGTGTTACTGTGCAGGAACCCATGTGGTCCAGGGGTTATGTGTCCTATCCTGTGGTGTATCCATGTCATCCATAGCAGCATCTGAGGGTGTCATGTGTTCAGTATTTGGCAATGAGATTTCCTACTTAGATTGGCAACTTCACATCTGTGGCTTCCACCCCTGCACATCTGTTGTGCCTGCCATTGTTCTATTCGTCTACTTCCCTGACCGTGTGGCCATCTCCAGTGAACATGCAGGTTTGGGCATCAATGGGGAAGGACTCATCTGTGTTGTCAGTGCAACATTGCTATACAAGTGTGTTGGATCTGTGCTGATGATTCCGTTGGCACTTCCATGACCAGGCTGATGTTACGGGAGCCCTCATTTGTTGCTAATTGTTGATTGTGTGTCCCATTGCTGCCATGGTATGGTATCTGTTCGCCTCACATCTGCAGTCTCCACAGGGTATCTGCATGTGTGTGCCCATTGGTGCAAATATGTGGGTCTGCATTCGGATGGTCACTTCTGTCATTGTGTCATTGATGATTGTTGACGGTGTCAGCCCCCATGGGTGTTGTTTGTCTGCACATGGCCAAAGTTATGTCTTATTTGCACTGCAGGATTTGGCTCCCCCAATTTATGTTGCAATGGGACACATACACTACTTTGCCACTGATGTGTTTGTTGTTCTGTGACCAGGAATCATCCATGCAGTTTGGCAGTTGCACCTCTTACTTTGTCAACACTTGCCTTTTGGTCACTGTGATGATGGGGGTTTGGACCCCATTGCCACAATGTTCAAGATGTGCTGCAGCTATGGACCCCACACTTGCCTTTTGGTCACTGTGATGATGGGGGTTTGGACCCCATTGCCACAATGTTCAAAATGTGCTGCAGCTATGGACCCCACACTTGCCTTTTGGTCACTGTGATGATGGGGGTTTGGACCCCATTGCCACAATGTTCAAAATGTGCTGCAGCTATGGACCCCACACTTGCCTTTTGGTCACTGTGATGATGGGGGTTTGGACCCCATTGCCACAATGTTCAAAATGTGCTGCAGCTATGGACCCCACACTTGCCTTTTGGTCACTGTGATGATGGGGTTTGGACCCCATTGCCACAATGGTCATGGCCTGCTTGCGTTGTGTGTGCCACACACATATTTGTGTGGCACATGTGCTAGGGGGTCACATTGTATGTTAGAAGTCATGTTCGGTGTTGTAGGCATTTGACACAGTCTACACACGCTTGTCATGGTGTTGGGGGGATGTCTTCTTCTTGCATTCCCTAGGTTGTGGTGTGCTGGTTGTTGTAGGAAGGTGGAATCTGACTATATGGTTGCCCCCACTTTTTTTTATGGTGTTTTGCTGGTTTATGACTTAGTTGGACTGGGATCCTGCTATTCAGGGCCCCAGTCTATCTGCTTTCTCTGTAAAATGGTTTCCATGTGCCTTAGGCACATCTCTGATTGGAATCTGGAGTGCCGTTATAAGTCCCTAGTATATGGTATACTATGTACCAAGGGCATAGGTACCTCAGAGGCCTACCAGGGGCTGCAGCACGTATTGTGCCACCCCTGGAAGGCCATCCAAACTGACACCACAGGTCTGCTACTGCAGCCTGGGTAAGGTGGTGCATGCACCCCTTACTGTGATATAGGTTACCTATATCACTAAATACATACACACATATAAACCTATAAGTCACTCCTAAGGCAGGCCTTATCAATCCTAAAGGCAGAGTGCATGGTTCCTATGTGAGAGGGTGCCCCTGCATGATCAGGGCCCCTCTGCAGCGTTCGGAGACCATCTCTGATGCTGTTTGTAGTGCAGCCTGACCATATACTCTTAAGCGCATTATATCCTCGCGGTAAAATGCTAACTTTGGAATGGCTGCACCTAAACATGTCGTGTTTGGTGTCAAACATCTTGGAATACTACCCCCCCCGCCAATCCTGGTGGCGGGGGTAGCATTCCACCCTTCTAGAGGGAAAGACATGTTAACTCTGACTAACCCGGTAACTTCCTTCTGAAGCCCTGGCATCACAAAATGGATGCTGCTGCCACAGACACAAGTCTGGCCTCCTGCTGCTGGACGAAACTCCGGCAGGGGAGGCCTGGACAATAGGTTTCCTGTCACAGGGAGGTGTGACCACCTCCCCAGACAGGATAATGTGTATTGGGGCTGGGTGGGTGCACTCTTAGAGTGCTTTGAAGTCCTGCACTGGGGGAGCAAAAGGCTCCTCTGTGCATATGCCAGTTCAAACCAGCTCAGGGGCTACCTGCCCCTGCTCTGGCGCGAAACTGGACAAAGGGAAGTGGGTGTAGCCACCCCTCCCTTGACCCTCCCATAGGTGGGGTCATAGAGTTAGTCCCTCCCTGTTTTACTAGTTAAAATGGGGAACCCTTGCCACAGCAAGATTAGATATCCCTGGACTAAACTTTGAAACTGAATCCTGGACCTTCGACGCTCTACATCACGATTAGAGGACTGAAGAATCTCCCTTGGAGTCAAGGAGTGACTCCCCTGCTTGGCAGGCACCAAAAACGACAACGACGGTCGCAAACTACGCCGCTCCCGCCGGAGTCCGAAGTCCCTGCAGCCCAAGAAGTGAATTTCCTGACTTCTCCAAGGCCATCGTGAGTCCCCAGCGAAGCTGAGGCAAGTGGACCCCACGAGTGACGTGCAACCGCGACCCCTGTGTACCGTGCACTATTGTCGAGTGCAACCCCTTCACAACGTTCTACGAACCTGTGCTTTGGACCACGTATGGTCCCGACCTCCATCAGGAATCCCTCTGAAGATCAGAGGCCTACACCGTCCCGAGTGACCGTGGGCCCCTGTTGAGTGATTCCGCCCGAGGTGTCTTCGCGATCCCTTGCCCGCTGGGTTGTGGGTCCCCAGAAGACTTCTTAAAGAAACCAAAGGGCTCCTCTGGTTGCTCCAGGCCTGCCCTAACTTACCCTCGCTGGGTGAGTTCTCCAGACCTTGCTGGTCTGCGCCATCGACTTTTCTTCACTTCCACGAGATTTGCTGTTGCCAAGGCTTGTTGGGTCCAATCCGGTCGCCGACACCTCAGCAAGCAGCAGACGTCGTGGTACAGTCCGAATCCTGCTCCTGGACGCCGACAACGCCTCCTGGACCTCGTGACTGCGGAGTCAAGACGACCGACGACACACCTGAAGCACCCGACATCGGTGGGCATCTGCTCATCGCCTTCCTGGTCACTGGCTAGTGACCCAGACTCTGTCCCCTCTGCTTTCAGGTACTTCAGATCCTTGATCCACTCTTGGATCCACCCGGACACTTTCCTCCTGGTCGCCAGCAGCACTTTGCAGCAGATCTTCATAGGAATCGACAGCGAAACCCGACCCCGAACGGCACCTATGCACCCGGCTCGCTGGGTGCGGTAACACGAGTACTCCGGTGCTCCCGTGGGTAGAGACTCTTCAAAGTCCTAGATCTCAAAGGGTTTGTTCCTAGTCCTCCTCTAAGTGTCCCTTTCCTTTAATTTCCTGACCGCGACTTTCTCCATAGAAGTAAACGGCGTATCGCGGTTGTGTATTTACACTGCACGCGTCCCCGTGGGTCCCCTGTGTCACTACCTTGGGTGGTTCCTTGTGGTCCAAGCACTTCTAGAGGCTCTAGGCCTAGTGTCTAGTTCAGTCGTGGTTCTTATACCACTTTATTGGTATATGGTTTGGTACGCCCCTAGGGCCCAAACGTGTATTTGTGCTATTACTGTGTTTAAATAACTTATTACTTATGTACTTCGAACTCTAGCCTCATAAAGAGACTAGAGGGGTGTGTTTAGCAATAAATACATATATTTTGAATATATACCTGGTGTGGTGCTCTTTCATTTGGTCACTCAAGAGATTATAGACTGGTAAAACAAGCTGCTTTACATTCCTTCAAGACTTAGCCTGAAGGCTGCTCTCCATAGCTACCACTAGGATAGCTTTCAATAAGGTTGTCTTTAACCTACCTACCATAAGAGTCGATTTGGACTGGTGCAAGGTGCCCACTATAATTAGTGGACAGCATATGCCAGGCCAACTTCTCACAGTTGTGTCATGCATTGTCCATCCTATGGGTGGGGGTGGTAGTGGTGGTAGGCATCCTGCCCCCCCTGGGTGAGGGTGATAGTAGTGGTAAGCATCCTGCCCCCCTGGCTAAGGGTGGTAGTAGTGGTAGGCATCCTGCCCCCCTGGCTAAGGGTGGTAGTAGTGGTAGGCATCCTGCCTCCCCTGGCTAAGGGTGGTAGTAGTGGTGGGCATCCTGCCCCCCTGGGTGAGGGTGGTAGTAGTGGTAGGTATCCTGCCCCCCTGGCTAAGGGTGGTAGTAGTGGTAGGCATCCTGCCCCCTGGCTAAGGGTGGTAGTAGTGGTAGGCATCCTGCCCCCCTGGCTAAGGGTGGTAGTAGTGGTAGGCATCCTGCCCCCCCTGGGTGAGGGTGGTAGTAGTGGTGGGCATCCTGCCCCCCCTGGGTGAGGGTGGTAGTAGTGGTGGGCATCCTGCCCCCCCTGGCTGAGGGTGGTAGTAGTGGTAGGCATCCTGCCCCCCCTGGGTGAGGGTGGTAGTAGTGGTGGGCATCCTGCCCCCCCTGGGTGAGGGTGATAGTAGTGGTGGGCATCCTGCCCCCCCTGGCTGAGGGTGGTAGTAGTGGTGGGCATCCTGCCCCCCCTGGGTGAGGGTGGTAGTAGTGGTGGGCATCCTGCCCCCCCTGGGTGAGGGTGGTAGTAGTGGTGGGCATCCTTCCCCCCTGGGTGAGGGTGGTAGTAGTGGTGGGCATCCTGCCCCCCTGGGTGAGGGTGATAGTAGTGGTGGGCATCCTGCCCCCCTGGCTGAGGGTGGTAGTAGTGGTGGGCATCCTGCCCCCTGGGTGAGGGTGGTAGTAGTGGTGGGCATCCTGCCCCCCTGGGTGAGGGAGGTAATAGTGGTAGGCATCCTGCCCCCCTGGCTAAGGGTGGTAGTAGTGGTAGGCATCCTGCCCCCTGGGTGAGGGTGGTACTAGTGGTAGGCATCCAGCCCCCCTGGCTAAGGGTGGTAGTAGTGGTAAGCATCCTGCCCCCTGGCTAAGGGTGGTAGTAGTGGTGGGCATCCTGCCCCCTGGGTGAGGGTGGTAGTAGTGGTAGGCATCCTGCCCCCTGGGTGAGGGTGGTAGTAGTGGTAGGCATCCTGCCCCCTGGCTAAGGGTGGTAGTAGTGGTAGGCATCCTGCCCCCTGGGTGAGGGTGGTACTAGTGGTAGGCATCCAGCCCCCCTGGCTAAGGGTGGTAGTAGTGGTAAGCATCCTGCCCCCTGGCTAAGGGTGGTAGTAGTGGTGGGCATCCTGCCCCCCTGGGTGAGGGTGGTAGTAGTGGTAGGCATCCTGCCCCCCTGGCTAAGGGTGGTAGTAGTGGTAGGCATCCTGCCCCCTGGCTAAGGGTGGTAGTAGTGGTAGGCATCCTGCCCCCCTGGCTAAGGGTGGTAGCAGTGGTAGGCATCCTGCCCCCCTGGGTGAGGGTGGTAGTAGTGGTAGGCATCCTGCCCCCCTGGGTGAGGGTGGTAGTAGTGGTGGGCATCCTGCCCCCCTGGGTGAGGGTGATAGTAGTGGTGGGCATCCTGCCCCCCTGGCTAAGGGTGGTAGTAGTGGTAGGTATCCTGCCCCCCTGGCTAAGGGTGGTAGTAGTGGTAAGCATCCTGCCCCCTGGCTAAGGGTGGTAGTAGTGGTAGGCATCCTGCCCCCCTGGGTGAGGGTGGTAGTAGTGGTAGGCATCCTGCCCCCCTGGGTGAGGGTGGTAGTAGTGGTGGGCATCCTGCCCCCCTGGGTGAGGGTGATAGTAGTGGTGGGCATCCTGCCCCCTGGCTAAGGGTGGTAGTAGTGGTAGGCATCCTGCCCCCCTGGCTAAGGGTGGTAGTAGTGGTAAGCATCCTGCCCCCTGGCTAAGGGTGGTAGTAGTGGTGGGCATCCTGCCCCCTGGGTGAGGGTGGTAGTAGTGGTAGGCATCCTGCCCCCCTGGCTAAGGGTGGTAGTAGTGGTAGGCATCCTGCCCCCCTGGCTAAGGGTGGTAGTAGTGGTAGGCATCCTGCCCCCCTGGGTGAGGGTGGTAGTGGTGGTAGGCATCATGCCACCCCTGGGTAGGGGTGGTGGTGCGCATTCAGGCCCCTGTGTGCATATGTGGCATTGGTGATGGGCATCCCGCCCCTATGGTGCTGCTGTTGCTGGTGTAAGTATATTCTGCATCCCTCTGTGTGTGTGTGATGTGTCGTGTACATGTTGTATGTGTTTTGTGGTTGGTGTCTGGCTTACCTTCTGCGCCGTACGCGTCCGTGCCTGTTCCGGTAGTAAATGTAGAATATTGGTATGATCGGGACGAAGGGATTCATGGTTGGTTCGTGTCGTTCGTCCTTCTCGTTGCTTCGCGTCGTCCTCGTCGCTTCGCCTCGTCCTCGCCGCCTCGCGTCGTCCTCGTCGCTGCCGTGTTCGTCTCGTAGCCGTGGATCGTGTTGTGGCGCGAATCGGAGCTTATGTGCGCCTCTCCCGGATGCTTTGACGTGCCGTGCGTAGCGACGGGTTCGGCGCGTACGGAAAGCGCATCGTACTTGTCCGGCCGGACGGGGCTGCATTTTCCTTCCGTGCGACTAGATTCGGCGTTTCCGGATTCGCCTCGGTCGGAGAACAGGACCTGGTTTGGGTGAGTACGGCTCGGCCGGATTCTTTGCTGTTGTGCGCATCGTACTTGCTCGTTCGGTGTGCTGTACGGATCGGTCGGGAAACAGGCTTTTGCATGGCTTTTTTCCCGACCGAATGGTATTGGGTGCGCCTCCGACCGAGATCGGAATCGGCCCCTAAGTGTTACAAACCATGTTGGTGTACCCAAGTTTCTTAACTTACACTTAAGTTCACCATGACGATGATACCAATTCTCATTGGTTCCACGTTGACATGCCATCAAATTAATTAACTGTGCTTCTAAATTTTCATCTGTTCATTGAACTTTGCCATGACTTCTTTGGCTGAAACAAGTGATTGATGAACTCCCGTTTTAAGTATGTGGTTTACTGCATACGAAAGAGAAGACAAATCACTTTCAAACAAAAGGTGAAATATATATGGAATGCACTGTCGAAATCTAGGATCTTCAGAGTATAATCTTGTTGAGCGATATTCTTAAGCTGGAATCCGTACAGGTCGCTCAACAAATCGTCCACCTTCTCCAGTGGGGAACAGCTGTGGAAAACAACGAACTTCTAAGCTTTTCTCCCATACACTCATTGGAGTTCCCTGTGCTTTTTTCATTTGAAATAACTCAATGCTGTTTCCTATTACTTCTTTTGAATGTAGAGGACATATTGCGTAATGTTCATAAATCTCGTCACTCCTCGACTTGTCCACTTTCTTTATTTGACCACTTGAAATTTCTGATTCATCTTCTAAACTTATTACCTGTTCATCAACATTTACAGTTTTATAATAAATATTGTTCTATACAAGATATAACGTAGCCTTTTGAAGTTTATTAACATCTACAAACTCTTGCCATATTTTTTGACTCTTTGTTGGTACACCGTTTAATAGAATAACTAGTGGCTCATTTTCTTCTCTGTCTCCACCGACAGTTTCAATATTTTTCTTAAAATCTAAAGGTAAGTACACAACTCTTCCTTTCAGACCTCTTTGTAAGTCTGTTGGTGGCAGTTTACCTGTTTTAGGCTCCATGCGAATTGTAGCTTGAAATGGGTGAACAGATTGAATAAGAACTGACTCATAAGTATTCAAATCTGCCAGTTCCTCTGGAATAGGTACTAATTCTAAATTGTTATGTACCCCCCTAGCTGGCATTTTGTTTTCTTCTAATTTGTTGTAGCAATATTTACAAATACGTTGATCAGTACCCAAGTCAAATCGACCTTCTACCAACAAGTAAGCTCCAAATTGCTGCCACCTATCATTGTTCTCCTTTTCACTTTTTAAATACAAATTAGCATTCCTAGTTTGACTTTTATAATGAGTACGTCGACAACAAATACAAACATAGTTCGGTTTTTCAGAACACACTGTCTTAAACTTTCTAATTTCATCTTCAAACTGATCAATGCTAATCTCTTTACCATGTTCTTCAACATCTGCAGTTGTCAAGCTCTCAGTTTCTTTACACTGCTGTTCTGAACCAAAAAACGAAATTCAATTTCATCACACATTTTTTCTACATCTGATAAACAACCGTGTAAAAGAGCTGTGTTCAGTTCACTTAAACATAATGTAGGAGTCTTCACATAATGTGTGAATATCAAGGACCCCCTGTATATATGAATATACTATTCCTAGGACAGGGTAAACAGCCGAGAGGAAATATCGTTCCTAGGTAATAGAAGAACAAGATCACATTGAGTGTAATAATAGAAAGACAATGAGGACAGAAGGTGGCAAAGTTGGATACATTTTGTGATTATTTATTTAATTAATATTCATATATATGAAACAAAATTAACAAGAATAAAAACAATTTATAAATGACATATACAATCATGTAACGTAATACATTCATGAAAATGCAAATCAAGTTTGATAAAATACAAGGTACATATAAAAATTCAGAGTGGCAACAAATAAATCTTCACATATAAAAATTCAGAGTGGCAACTCAATGTGATCTTGTTCTTCTATTACCTAGGAGTCTTCACATAATACACTTTCCTTACAAACTTCCGCATTCCTGAGTGGTGTAATGCTAACATTCTTAAGTGGTGAAAAGTACTTTTACACACTCTTCTTGAAAGACAAGCCAGAGAATGTCCGTGCTTCTTAGTATATTGTCTTACATTACATGGATCTAGTCCTTGTAACAACCTAATCTTCTGTTTAACACTTTTCTGTGCATATTGTCGTAAACAATTTCACATTATGTCAATAGATTCCTGTTGAATACTGCAAATACTGCTACAATCCCACTTATATACAGGAGCTTGTGTGCGTTTCCCTTGCACTTCTTCAGCTATTAATTCTTCTGCACTTATAACAACTATTTCTTCTTTTGCAATGGGACAACCATTCCGAACTTCATAACAGCGACCTCCAGTATCAACTGCAAATGGTAAATTATTTTGCTGAAAGTAGCTTACTTCATTAAAGAAAGGCTCACTAGTAGAAGTGTGTTTCCATTCACCACTGAAACTTTCACAAAAGTTAGTTCTATTAACAAGTCTTTTTCTTTTGCTTTTGTCTTTCAGAAACTTCATTATTTTATTTAAAGATTTCATTCTTTTTAAAATCAAAATAAATAATTTTCGTTTCAACTTAAAAGCAGTATCAACTACAGTTTCAATCTGCTGCTTCTGTTTGTAAGCTAGTAATCTTATTTTATACTTCTTACAATGTTTCAATAAATTCTGAATTACTCTACTTCGAAAGAGTCGTTGTCGAATCTCTTGAAATTGTTTTTGTCTTCGTGTAACTTGTGTTTTTTCCTTATTTTTCTTTTTTTGATTCCGTTTGAAGTGTCATTCTCCTTCTCCTTAGTTGAAAAACTCTTCTTCTTCCTTTGATTCCTATTGTTCTCATATAATTTCTCCACAACTTTTTTAAGAAACTGTTTAGTAGTCTTACCTAAACAAACTTTATCCTTGGTAACATTCTCATTTGTTTCTACCACATTTTGTTTATTTTTCTTGAAGTAGATCTCTTTTTTTGTTTCCTTCTCTTTTCATCTTTTCTTGCCATCTTGAATTTGTGATCCAAACAAAATAATTTTCTGAAAAACAAAGAACACTTTCAATACTTTCTTACATCTATTTAATATTCAAAATAATTACATGTCATTACTAATATTAACTACTAAGCAATTATTTACATTACTATTTTCTGGATTTCAAATTTCAAAACACTACTCCTTCCACTTAAATATATAGGGGCCGATTCCGATCTCGGCCGGTAGGGCTCCGAATCGGATTCGGCTTAACCGGATCCGATTCGGAGCCCTATTGCCCGACCGATTCGTACGCGCGTCCGGGCGAGCGAGTACGATGCGAAATCGCCGACCGACTCGACGGGCGTCCCGACCGCTCCGACCGACTCGTTCCCGGGCCTAACCGCACCAACCGACTCGCTCGGACTCGACTCGCACCGCGCAATGGAGATGTTCCCCGGCCGGGTAAGTACGATGCGCGCCGCGAGCAGTCCGACTGAGCCGCGCACTCCGGCTCCAAAGAGCAGTCGGAGCCGTACTTTGGGGGTCCGTGTCGGACCCCCCTGTATGCGTAGCCGCGTGAGTCGCACACAGGGGGGACCCATGGGTCCCCCCTACCTGTGCGTGTACGGCGCGAGTAGCTTCGCCGCGTACATGCTGTAGGGGGCGCCCTTGTCCGCCTCGCACCCATTGAGTCAATGGGAGCCCGCGTACGCGTTGTACGACAGGCTCCCATTGACTTCAATGGGAGTCCGACCGACTCGAGTCCGATGGCATACGTGCGCATCGTACTCGTTCGGTCGGGCTGCACGGGTCCGATTCGGTTGGAAATCTCTCCGGGTCCGGCTCGGTCGGAGAGATTTCCGGCCCGAATCGGAATCGGCCCCATAGTGTGTACTTCAACAATACCTTCCCAAACACTTATACAAAGTACCATAATCACTAATTCCGTTCCTATCATGTCTTTAACATCATGCGCCTCTTGCATCCCACTACTCAGCAATTACTAACAATGTTGGGCCTACCCAAATGCAAACCAGAAACCCTTTCCATGTCACAATTGAAAGTCTCACCATCTCCCTGTCCCTTTTCCTAGTGGCATCATACTTAAAACAAACATACAAATAGCTCTATACCTCTGTTTTATAGGTATTAGATATTCCAATACATAACTTGTGTCAGAAAATACATGTTGAAGCATAGACGTACCTCAGCAAAGTTAAACTATTAAGACAAATCATCGAGCAATGTAAATTGGGGCGATATGTAAGTTGCAACTGTGTGCTGTTTTTTTCTATAGCATAGAAGTTCAATACAACTTTCTCTCTGCTCATCACATGTCCCCAGAAGGCCAGTGAGGGTCAGCGCAGATGGGCCTCTGTTACCTTCCTTTTACAAACAAGGGGAGAGGAACTATTAGAGACCGGGAACAAAGAGGAAGGGGGGGATCAAGGGACGTGTCATTCCCAGTCTCTCGATGTGCTGCCCCTGTGATGTAGGCACCTTCAGCACGAGCAGGAAGGCTGACAATTGCCTTAACTTATATTCATGTGTGCTTCACCAGTCTGAGCAAACCCATGCACCAAGTATGCAGGCAACATTTTATTTTTTTCATCTCACTGAAGTTAATAAAGCATGTCCGTGTTAAAGCCCCCCCCCATTATTTTCCCACAAGCTTCAATCTACAGAAGGCCATTTCTTGTACATTTCCCTAGCCGATTTTAGACCCCAATTCATCCCTGTATCTTAGTCACAAGACTATGTACTCCTTGCAACATAACACACTGCACTCGTATAGCATTGAACCGATTGCGACTTTCTCTGTGCTTTACAAATGGCACCAACAGGCCAGTGAAGGTGTAAGTGCTATTTTTCACGGTAGATGGGCCTCTTTTACCTTTGTTTTACAAACAATGGGAGAAGAACCGTTAGAGAGCGGGAGGAAGGAGAGGAGGGACAGCGGGCTCAAGGGATGTGTCATTGCCAGTCTCTCGATCTGCCGCCCCTGTGATGTACGCAGGTTCAGCAGGAGCAGGAACCTTGACAATACCTTAACTTACATTCACGTGTGCTTCACAAGTGTGCACAAACCAATGCATGAAGTGTGCAAACAACCTATCATTTTTTCCATCTCACCGAAGTTAATAAAGCATGTCCGTGTTAAAGCCCCCCCCCAGTATTTTCCCACAAGCTTCAATCTGCAGAAGGCCATTTCTTGTACATTTCCCTAGCCGATTTTAGCCCCCAATTCATCCCTGTACCTTAGTCACAAGACTATGTACTCCTTCCAACATAACACACTGCACTCGTATAGCATTCAACTGATTGCGACTTTCTCTGTGCTGTACAAATGGCACCAACAGGCCAGTGAAGCTGTAAGTGCTATTTTTCATGGTAGATGGGCCTCTTTTACCTACGTTTTGCAAACAACGGGAGAAGAACTGTTAGAGAGCGGAAGGAAAGAGGGGGGGAGCGGGCTCAAGGGACGCGTCATTACCTCTCTCTCGATCTGCCGCCCCTGTAATGTACGCAGGTTCAGCACAAGCAGGAAGCTTGACAATACCTTAACTTACATTCACCTGTGCTTCACAAGTGTGCACAAACCAATGCACGAAGTGTGCAAACAACAGTTCATTTTTTTCACCTCACCGAAGTTAATAAAGCATGTCTGCGTTAAAGCCTTCCCCCCCAGTATTTTCCCACAAGCTTCAATCTCCAAAAGGCCATTTCTTGTAGATTACCCTGGCCAATTTTGGACCCCAATTTATCCCTGTACCTTAGACACAACACCATGTAACCCTTCCAACATCACACACTGTACCCGTGTACCACTAAAACCGATTTCAACTTTCTCTGCAGTGCACAGATGCCACCAACAAGCCAGTGAAGGTCTAAGTGCTATTTTTCAGAGTACATGGGCCTCTCTTACGTTCCTTTTACAAACGAAGGGAAACAAACCGTTACAGAGCGGGAGGAAGGAGCGGGGGGGTCAAGGGACGTATCATTCCCAAACTCTTGATCTGCCGGCCCTCTAATATACGCAGATTCAGCACAGGGAAAGACCCTGACAATTCCCTCCATTTATATTCACATATACTTCACCAGTGTGAACAAATTCGTACACAAAATATGTCCGGAACATTTCCATTTCTTTTTTATCTCTCACACATTCATAAAACATACCTCTTGTAAAGAAACGCCCCCCACCTGTATTTTCCAACAAGGCACAATCTACAAACATCCCTATTTCTCTTACATTGACCGGGCCGATTTTCGATATTAATTCAACCATGTACCTTACTCGCAACACCATGCAGACCTTTCAACATAAGAGACTGCATTCCTCATTTCACGAAAACACTTAAATATATACTGCACACTTCAACAATACCTTCCCAAACACTCATACAAAGTACCATAATTACTAATCCCTTTACCACCATGTATTTCACCTCATCTGTCTTTTCATTCTTCACTACTCAGCAACTACTAACAGTGTTGACTCTATCCAAATGCATATCACAGTTCAGTGTCACCATATCACTGAAAGCATGCGTACATGGAGCTGTATCTTTTCCTAGTAGCACATCCTTAAAAGAAACATAGAAATAGATATATACCACTGTTATATACTTAACGAATCTCCCGATGCATAACACGTGTAAAAATACATATACAAAGGGACGTGCCATTCTTAGTCTCTCTATCTACCGGCCTTCTAATCTCTGCACATTCTACACAGCCAGGGACTGTGACACTTGCCTACACTTATATACAACTATAGCTCACCAGTGTCAAAAGTCCGAGCACAACGTGTGCACACAACATTTATTTTTTTTGTTATTTCCCTCAACTTAATAAAACATGCCTCTTCTAACCCCCCCCACTATTTTTCGACAAGTAACAACGTGCAAACGTCCCACATTTTCTTTATGTTGCCCGAATCCATTTTGGAACCCAAATTAACCCTGTACCTCACTTTCAAAACAATATACTCCTTTAAACATGACAAACTACACTTCTTCTTCCTCAAAAACTCCTAAATATATATGGGGTACTTGTTCAGCAACTACTCACACTCTATGCACATTTTGCAACAAAAGAAAAACAGCACACTTCGGCAACACTATATTATTTTTAAAATAATATTTTCAAACTTTAAAATATCGCCTCAAAGACTTAACCACTACTACACAATATATAACACGTTATTAATTTGTAACTTGCCTCAGTAGTTGGTATGCAGATTTCGAATTTCAGAAACGCATGCAATATTTTCTTTCTCAGACAATAAATATAATTCTAGACTCTCGTCAAGAATAGAACCAGTAATGGCAAAATTTCCCTCTCTTTCCGCACATAAATACATGTTCATAACAAATCAAAATCCTTCCTTCATTATTTCAAATTGCAAAACACATTCCTATTGGTTACTCATATTAACCCTCTCTAACTCTCTTCTAAAATGCCCCAAACTGATTCTCTTATTTTGTGGATTGGACACTCCCCCACACTGCCGCATCGCCATACAGCCCCGAACCCTTCCAACAATTCAGAAGCCTATATCTAATATTACTACTGCAAATTTTAAAGAATACACTTCTTCTAGACATACTACTCATTTTCAAAAATTAACTTTAATAGCTTACCAGTTCTAATTAATTTTGCATTTCATATTTTAATACCACGTTTATTTCTACTCCTCCCCCAATCACCTTTTCGCCAATTTTCATACCAACAGTTTCTGCAACATTCAACAGAAGGCTACAGGTCACAAGTTCACCAAATTATATCCCAACAGTTTCTGCAACATTCAACACCACGTGCAGGTCATAAGTTCACCATACTTCATACTAACAGTTTCTGGAACATTCAAGCCACGTGCAGGTCATAAATTCACCATACTTCATCCTAACAGTTTATGGAACATTCAACAGCAGGTGCAGGTCACAAGTTCACAATTATTTAAGTTCAGAACAGTAGCTTCCAAATGCAAGTAGCAGGTGTGGTTGCGCTCCGCACGTCTGATTGTATCCTATGTAGTGTACGTTTCAAACATTTTTTATTAACCAATCAGAAACATACTTTTTCACGAAAGTAACATGCACCCTAGTTTTCACTACACAATGTTCTTTATCACCCAATCAGTTATCCTTTTCTCAAAAAAAGCTTGTTCTCCACCTTTCAACATATCTCTCATTCTACATACAGACTACATGAGCTACAAACATCTTTTCATTCCTTCCAGCCATACCGTCAAAATGCTAGAATGGATCGTAGGACACAGCTATGTTTTCTGGTGCAAAAGGTATGCTGAACACAGACCTATTAAAAAAGACCTAGGTTTACAAAATGTGGACATTAAATGGTTTACACAGAGAGGATTAAAGTGGCACCAATTGTTGCCTTTGGTTAAAACCTCTGTGCATCTCCAACCCCCTGACCTCATGATTGTGCACTGTGGTGGAAATATCCTAGGCACATTGACTGGGGTAGGTCTGGAAATGCTCATGAAGGATACCTTTGGACAATTGATGTTGCTTTTGCCTCAAACTGTCTTTGTATACTCCAATATATGCCAAAGACAGAAGTGGAAATGGTCAAATCAATTCTGTCCTCAAATTGAGAAAGCTAGGAAAAATGTCAATAAAGCTATGTCTGCATACCTCAGAGATCACACTTCAATTTTACGTATACCTCCAAACACGTGCAGCTCCTCCGAGCAGAGAAGGACGGAAAGCCCGTACTCCCCATATCATTATATTTGCTCCAAGGAAATACCCGTCCCCGTGACAGAAGTAAACCCCGCATCATAACTAAACATTGCTCCCGGGAACTGCCCCACCCGGGGGCTTAATTAAATGAAGCACTCAACACCGCGCTTCCTTTTCTCTTTCCCGCCGTGATTTCCAGTCCCTACGCGAATCCCGCTGAAAACATACAAACGTGCTGCTCCTCGGAGTGGACACGGAGGAAGGATGCGTACCCCCCATATCATTATATTTGCTCCAAGGAAGTGCCGGTCCCCGTGACAGAAGTAAACCCCGCATCATAACTAAACATTGCTCCCGGGAACTGGCACACCCAGGGGCTTAATTAAACGAAGCACTCAACACCGCGCTTCGTTTTTCTTTTGCCTGCCGTGATTTCCAGTCCCTACGCGAATCCCACCAAAAACATATACAAATGTTTCTTTACGTTCCGACTCCCTGTGACACCCCCTGAGCACCCTAGGAAGGTCACAGTGTTCCTACCCTACCCTCGTCTACTTTTTTCCCCCCTTTTCTACCTACTCGTTTCAACCGACTCACAAAATGGCTGCCAACGCTTCCAGTTTGAAGTGTTGGCAGCCAATCTCAGGCAAGCTCGTGCTCGGAACGCCTCAGCCAATCAGATCTCACAATTCTGAAATATAGATATCTGTAAATCTTTAAATATCTCAAAAACTACTGCATGGATTTACACCATTTAAAGAAAAGCGTGCTTTCTGGACCAAGAGCAATCTCTCTGCCAAATTTGGTGTAATTCTGTTCAGCAGTTCGGGCTGTAGCCGTGTCTAAAGTTTCCAATGGAAATTAACATGGAGAAAACGCGTTTTGGGACCCCCTTTTTTCTCGGCTCCCCTTCACGAATCACCCCAAACTTTCAAGACAGGAGCTGACCTCAATGAACAATTAGTTTTGAAAGTTTCGTGAAGATTCGTCAAACAGCACCAAAGTTATTAGCAAAACAAAAAACGCTTTTCCTATGGAGCCAAGTTCTAACTATAACTACCTACTGGCGAACGCCAATTTCAAAGGTTTTTTAAATGAAAATTTCTAACTATAACGTCCCTGAAATCTATGGTTTTTTCAGTGAATTTCAAAGGTTTTTTAAATGCTAATTTCTAACTATAACGTCCCTGAAACCTATGGTTTTTTCAGTGAATTTCAAAGGTTTTTTAAATGAAATTTCTAACTATAACGTCCCTGAAACCTGTGGTTTTTTCACTGAATTTCTAAGGTTTTTTAAATGCTAATCCCTAACTATAACTTCCTTGAAACCTCTGGTTTCTTCAGTGAATTTCTAAGGTTTTTTAAATGCTAATTTCTAACTAAGCCTACATAGGTAGGACATTTGCAGAAAGAGGAAGAAAGGCACAGAAAGAAGCAAGAGAAGTGCAGAAAGAGGCAAGAGAGATGCAGAAAGAGGAAGAAAGGTGCAGAAAGAAGCAAGAGATGTGCAGAAAGAACCAACAGAGGTGCAGAAAGAGGCCTACTTTGACTGTACCTTACAACAGACTCATACAAAGCAGCCTAATCACTAATCCGTCTCCCAAGATGTCTTAAACCTCACTTTTCTCTTGAAGGTTCAATATTCATCGACTGCTCAGAATGTTAGGCCTACCAAATATAAAACAGCAATCCTAAGCATATCACTGTTGTAAGTCTGACCAAGTTTGTGAAGGTATGCATGCATGTGTCTCTGCTTTTACCTAGTGACACGTTACATAAAAATAAACATACAAATACTTAAATACCTGTGTTTCAAACAGCATACTCTGTAAATTTGTGTACAGAAAGGTAAAAGCAAGAGAAGTGCAGAAAGAAGCAACAGATGTGCAGAAAGATGCAAAAGCGGTACAGAAAAAAGCAAGAGACATTCAGAAAAAAGCAAGAGAAGTGCCAAAGAACCAATGGAGGTGCAGAAAGAGGCAAGAGGTGTGCAGAAAGAGGAAAGAGAGGTGGAGAAATAGGGAAGAGAGATGCAGAAAGAGGCAAGAGGGATGCAGAAATTTGCAAAAGAGGTGCAGAAAGAAGCAAAAGCAGTGCAGAAAGAACCAACAGAGGTGAAAAAAGAGGCAAGAGGGGTGCAGAAAGAGGTAGGAGAGGTGCAGAAAGAGGCTACAGGGGTGCAGAAGGAGGCAAGAGAATTCCAGAAAGAGGGAAGAGGGTGCAGAAAGAGGCAAGAGAGGTGCAGAAAGAAGCAAGAGTAATGCAGAAAGAAGCAACATAGGTGCAGAAAGAGGCAAGAGGGGTGCAGAAAGAGGGAACAGGGGTGCAGACAGAGGCAAGAGAATTCCAGAAAGAGGGAAGAGGGATGCAGAAAGAGGCAAGAGAGGTGCAGAAAGAAGCAAGAGTAATGCAGAAAGAAGCAACATAGGTGCAGAAAGAGGCAAGAGGGTTGCAGAAAGAGGAGAGAGAAGTGCAGAAAGAAGCGAAAGAGGTGCAGAAAGAGGCAAGAGGGGTGCAGAAAGAGGCACAGGATGTGCAGAAAAAGGGAAGAAGGGTGCAGAAAGAAGCAAGAGAAGTGTAGAAAGAGGCAAGTGAGGTACAGAAGGAGGCAAGAGAACTGCAGAAAGAGGCAAGAGAGATGAAGAAACAGGCAAAAGGGGTGCAGAAAGAGGGAACAGGTGTGCAGACAGAGGCAAGAGAGGTTCAGAAAGAGGGAAGAGGGATACAGAAAGAGGCAAGAGGGATGAAGAAATTTGCAACAGAGGTGCAGAAAGAAGCAAGAGCAGTGCAGAAAGAACTAACAGAGGTGCAGAAAGAGGCAAGAGGGGTACAGAAAGAGGCAAGAAAAGTGCAGAAAGAAGCAAAAGAGGTACAGAAAGAGGCAAGAGAATTGCAGAAAAAGGCAAGAAAGGTGCAGAAAGAGGCAGGAAAGGTGCACAAAAGAGGCAAAAGGGGTACAGAAAGAGGCAAGAGGGGTGCAGAAATAAGCAAGAGAAGTGCAGAAAGAAGCAACAGAGGTGGTTAAAGAGGCAAGAGGGGTGCAGAAAGAGACAAGAGAAGTGCAGAAAGGAGCAACAGAGGTGCCAAAAGAGGCAAGAGAGGTGCAGAAACAGGCAAGAAAGGTGCAGAAGGAGGGAACAGGAGTGCAGAAAGAGGTAAGAGGGATACAGAAATTTGCAAGAGAGGTACAGAAAGAAGCAAGAGCAGTGCAGAAAGAAGCAAGACAAGTGCAGACAGAAGCAAGAGAGGTAGGGAAATAGGGAAGAGAGGTGCAGAAAGAGGCAAGAGGGATGCAGAAATTTACAAAAGAGGTGCAGAAAGAAGCAAGAGCAGTGCAGAAAGAACCAAAGAGATGCAAAAAGAGGCAAGAGGGGTGCAGAAAGAGGTAGGAGAGGTGCAGAAAGAGGCAAGAGGGGTACAGAAAGAGGCAGGAGGGGTGCAGAAAGAAGGAAGAGAAGTGCAGAAAGAGGTAAGAGAGCTGCAGAAACAGGCAAGAAAGGTGCAGAAAGAGGGAACATGGGTGCAGAAAGAGGCAAGAGAGGTGCAGAATCAGGGAAGAGGGGTGCAGAAAGAGGCAAGTGGGGTGCTAAAAGAAGCACATGAGGTGCAGAAAGAGGCAACAGAGGTGCAGAAAGACGAAGAGAGGTGCAGAAACAAACAAGAGAAGTGCAGAAAGAGGCAAGAGAATTGCTGAAAGAAGCAACAGAGGTGTTGAAAGAAGCAGGAGAAGTGCAGAAAGAGGCAAGTGAGGTGCAAAAAGAGGCAAGAGAGGTGCAGAAAATGGCAAGAGGACTGCAGAAAGAGGCAAGAGGGATGCAAAAAGGGAAGAAGGGTGTAGAAAGAAGCAACAGAGGTGCAGAAAGAAGCAAGAGAAGTGCAGAAAGAAGCAAGAGAAGTGCAGAAAGAGGCAAAAGAAGTGGAGAAAGAAGCAACAGAGGTGCAGAGAGAGGCAAGAGGGGTACAGAAAGAGGAGAGAGAAGTGTAGAAATAAGCAAAAGAAGTGCAGAAGGAGGCAAGAGGGGTGCAGAAAGAGGCAAGAGCAGTGCAGAAAGAACACAGAGATGTGCAGAAAGAGGCAAGAGAGGTGCAGAAAGAGGCAAGAGATGTGCAGAAAAAGGGAAGAAGGGTGCAATATATACTGCACACTTCAACAATACCTTCCCAAACACTCATACAAAGTACCATAATTACTAATCCCTTTACCACCATGTATTTCACCTCATCTGTCTTTTCATTCTTCACTACTCAGCAACTACTAACAGTGTTGACTCTATCCAAATGCATATCACAGTTCAGTGTCACCATATCACTGAAAGCATGCGTACATGGAGCTGTATCTTTTCCTAGTAGCACATCCTTAAAAGAAACATAGAAATAGATATATACCACTGTTATATACTTAACGAATCTCCCGATGCATAACACGTGTAAAAATACATATACAAAGGGACGTGCCATTCTTAGTCTCTCTATCTACCGGCCTTCTAATCTCTGCACATTCTACACAGCCAGGGACTGTGACACTTGCCTACACTTATATACAACTATAGCTCACCAGTGTCAAAAGTCCGAGCACAACGTGTGCACACAACATTTATTTTTTTGTTATTTCCCTCAACTTAATAAAACATGCCTCTTCTAACCCCCCACTATTTTTCGACAAGTAACAACGTGCAAACGTCCCACATTTTCTTTATGTTGCCCGAATCCATTTTGGAACCCAAATTAACCCTGTACCTCACTTTCAAAACAATATACTCCTTTAAACATGACAAACTACACTTCTTCTTCCTCAAAAACTCCTAAATATATATGGGGTACTTGTTCAGCAACTACTCACACTCTATGCACATTTTGCAACAAAAGAGAAACAGCACACTTCGGCAACACTATATTATTTTAAAAATAATATTTTCAAACTTTAAAATATCGCCTCAAAGACTTAACCACTACTACACAATATATAACACGTTATTAATTTGTAACTTGCCTCAGTAGTTGGTATGCAGATTTCGAATTTCAGAAACGCATGCAATATTTTCTTTCTCAGACAATAAATATAATTCTAGACTCTCGTCAAGAATAGAACCAGTAATGGCAAAATTTCCCTCTCTTTCCGCACATAAATACATGTTCATAACAAATCAAAATCCTTCCTTCATTATTTCAAATTGCAAAACACATTCCTATTGGTTACTCATATTAACCCTCTCTAACTCTCTTCTAAAATGCCCCAAACTGATTCTCTTATTTTGTGGATTGGACACTCCCCACACTGCCGCATCGCCATACAGCCCCGAACCCTTCCAACAATTCAGAAGCCTATATCTAATATTACTACTGCAAATTTTAAAGAATACACTTCTTCTAGACATACTACTCATTTTCAAAAATTAACTTTAATAGCTTACCAGTTCTAATTAATTTTGCATTTCATATTTTAATACCACGTTTATTTCTACTCCTCCCCCAATCACCTTTTCGCCAATTTTCATACCAACAGTTTCTGCAACATTCAACAGAAGGCTACAGGTCACAAGTTCACCAAATTATATCCCAACAGTTTCTGCAACATTCAACACCACGTGCAGGTCATAAGTTCACCATACTTCATACTAACAGTTTCTGGAACATTCAAGCCACGTGCAGGTCATAAATTCACCATACTTCATCCTAACAGTTTATGGAACATTCAACAGCAGGTGCAGGTCACAAGTTCACAATTATTTAAGTTCAGAACAGTAGCTTCCAAATGCAAGTAGCAGGTGTGGTTGCGCTCCGCATGTCTGATTGTATCCTATGTAGTGTACGTTTCAAACATTTTTTATTAACCAATCAGAAACATACTTTTTCACGAAAGTAACATGCACCCTAGTTTTCACTACACAATGTTCTTTATCACCCAATCAGTTATCCTTTTCTCAAAAAAAGCTTGTTCTCCACCTTTCAACATATCTCTCATTCTACATACAGACTACATGAGCTACAAACATCTTTTCATTCCTTCCAGCCATACCGTCAAAATGCTAGAATGGATCGTAGGACACAGCTATGTTTTCTGGTGCAAAAGGTATGCTGAACACAGACCTATTAAAAAGACCTAGGTTTACAAAATGTGGACATTAAATGGTTTACACAGAGAGGATTAAAGTGGCACCAATTGTTGCCTTTGGTTAAAACCTCTGTGCATCTCCAACCCCCTGACCTCATGATTGTGCACTGTGGTGGAAATATCCTAGGCACATTGACTGGGGTAGGTCTGGAAATGCTCATGAAGGATACCTTTGGACAATTGATGTTGCTTTTGCCTCAAACTGTCTTTGTATACTCCAATATATGCCAAAGACAGAAGTGGAAATGGTCAAATCAATTCTGTCCTCAAATTGAGAAAGCTAGGAAAAATGTCAATAAAGCTATGTCTGCATACCTCAGAGATCACACTTCAATTTTACGTATACCTCCAAACACGTGCAGCTCCTCCGAGCAGAGAAGGACGGAAAGCCCGTACCCCCCATATCATTATATTTGCTCCAAGGAAATACCCGTCCCCGTGACAGAAGTAAACCCCGCATCATAACTAAACATTGCTCCCGGGAACTGCCCCACCCGGGGGCTTAATTAAATGAAGCACTCAACACCGCGCTTCCTTTTTCTTTTTCCCGCCGTGATTTCCAGTCCCTACGCGAATCCCGCTGAAAACATACAAACGTGCTGCTCCTCGGAGTGGACACGGAGGAAGGATGCGTACCCCCCCATATCATTATATTTGCTCCAAGGAAGTGCCGGTCCCCGTGACAGAAGTAAACCCCGCATCATAACTAAACATTGCTCCCGGGAACTGGCACACCCAGGGGCTTAATTAAACGAAGCACTCAACACCGCGCTTCGTTTTTCTTTTGCCTGCCGTGATTTCCAGTCCCTACGCGAATCCCACCAAAAACATATACAAATGTTTCTTTACGTTCCGACTCCCTGTGACACCCCCTGAGCACCCTAGGAAGGTCACAGTGTTCCTACCCTACCCTCGTCTACTTTTTTCCCCCTTTTCTACCTACTCGTTTCAACCGACTCACAAAATGGCTGCCAACGCTTCCAGTTTGAAGTGTTGGCAGCCAATCTCAGGCAAGCTCGTGCTCGGAACGCCTCAGCCAATCAGATCTCACAATTCTGAAATATAGATATCTGTAAATCTTTAAATATCTCAAAAACTACTGCATGGATTTACACCATTTAAAGAAAAGCGTGCTTTCTGGACCAAGAGCAATCTCTCTGCCAAATTTGGTGTAATTCTGTTCAGCAGTTCGGGCTGTAGCCGTGTCTAAAGTTTCCAATGGAAATTAACATGGAGAAAACGCGTTTTGGGACCCCCCTTTTTTCTCGGCTCCCCCTTCACGAATCACCCCCAAACTTTCAAGACAGGAGCTGACCTCAATGAACAATTAGTTTTGAAAGTTTCGTGAAGATTCGTCAAACAGCACCAAAGTTATTAGCAAAACAAAAAACGCTTTTCCTATGGAGCCAAGTTCTAACTATAACTACCTACTGGCGAACGCCAATTTCAAAGGTTTTTTAAATGAAAATTTCTAACTATAACGTCCCTGAAATCTATGGTTTTTTCAGTGAATTTCAAAGGTTTTTTAAATGCTAATTTCTAACTATAACGTCCCTGAAACCTATGGTTTTTTCAGTGAATTTCAAAGGTTTTTTAAATGAAATTTCTAACTATAACGTCCCTGAAACCTGTGGTTTTTTCACTGAATTTCTAAGGTTTTTTAAATGCTAATCCCTAACTATAACTTCCTTGAAACCTCTGGTTTCTTCAGTGAATTTCTAAGGTTTTTAAATGCTAATTTCTAACTAAGCCTACATAGGTAGGACATTTGCAGAAAGAGGAAGAAAGGCACAGAAAGAAGCAAGAGAAGTGCAGAAAGAGGCAAGAGAGATGCAGAAAGAGGAAGAAAGGTGCAGAAAGAAGCAAGAGATGTGCAGAAAGAACCAACAGAGGTGCAGAAAGAGGCCTACTTTGACTGTACCTTACAACAGACTCATACAAAGCAGCCTAATCACTAATCCGTCTCCCAAGATGTCTTAAACCTCACTTTTCTCTTGAAGGTTCAATATTCATCGACTGCTCAGAATGTTAGGCCTACCAAATATAAAACAGCAATCCTAAGCATATCACTGTTGTAAGTCTGACCAAGTTTGTGAAGGTATGCATGCATGTGTCTCTGCTTTTACCTAGTGACACGTTACATAAAAATAAACATACAAATACTTAAATACCTGTGTTTCAAACAGCATACTCTGTAAATTTGTGTACAGAAAGGTAAAAGCAAGAGAAGTGCAGAAAGAAGCAACAGATGTGCAGAAAGATGCAAAAGCGGTACAGAAAAAAGCAAGAGACATTCAGAAAAAAGCAAGAGAAGTGCCAAAGAACCAATGGAGGTGCAGAAAGAGGCAAGAGGTGTGCAGAAAGAGGAAAGAGAGGTGGAGAAATAGGGAAGAGAGATGCAGAAAGAGGCAAGAGGGATGCAGAAATTTGCAAAAGAGGTGCAGAAAGAAGCAAAAGCAGTGCAGAAAGAACCAACAGAGGTGAAAAAAGAGGCAAGAGGGGTGCAGAAAGAGGTAGGAGAGGTGCAGAAAGAGGCTACAGGGGTGCAGAAGGAGGCAAGAGAATTCCAGAAAGAGGGAAGAGGGGTGCAGAAAGAGGCAAGAGAGGTGCAGAAAGAAGCAAGAGTAATGCAGAAAGAAGCAACATAGGTGCAGAAAGAGGCAAGAGGGTTGCAGAAAGAGGAGAGAGAAGTGCAGAAAGAAGCGAAAGAGGTGCAGAAAGAGGCAAGAGGGGTGCAGAAAGAGGCACAGGATGTGCAGAAAAAGGGAAGAAGGGTGCAGAAAGAAGCAAGAGAAGTGTAGAAAGAGGCAAGTGAGGTACAGAAGGAGGCAAGAGAACTGCAGAAAGAGGCAAGAGAGATGAAGAAACAGGCAAAAGGGGTGCAGAAAGAGGGAACAGGTGTGCAGACAGAGGCAAGAGAGGTTCAGAAAGAGGGAAGAGGGATACAGAAAGAGGCAAGAGGGATGAAGAAATTTGCAACAGAGGTGCAGAAAGAAGCAAGAGCAGTGCAGAAAGAACTAACAGAGGTGCAGAAAGAGGCAAGAGGGGTACAGAAAGAGGCAAGAAAAGTGCAGAAAGAAGCAAAAGAGGTACAGAAAGAGGCAAGAGAATTGCAGAAAAAGGCAAGAAAGGTGCAGAAAGAGGCAGGAAAGGTGCACAAAAGAGGCAAAAGGGGTACAGAAAGAGGCAAGAGGGGTGCAGAAATAAGCAAGAGAAGTGCAGAAAGAAGCAACAGAGGTGGTTAAAGAGGCAAGAGGGGTGCAGAAAGAGACAAGAGAAGTGCAGAAAGGAGCAACAGAGGTGCCAAAAGAGGCAAGAGAGGTGCAGAAACAGGCAAGAAAGGTGCAGAAGGAGGGAACAGGAGTGCAGAAAGAGGTAAGAGGGATACAGAAATTTGCAAGAGAGGTACAGAAAGAAGCAAGAGCAGTGCAGAAAGAAGCAAGACAAGTGCAGACAGAAGCAAGAGAGGTAGGGAAATAGGGAAGAGAGGTGCAGAAAGAGGCAAGAGGGATGCAGAAATTTACAAAAGAGGTGCAGAAAGAAGCAAGAGCAGTGCAGAAAGAACCAAAGAGATGCAAAAAGAGGCAAGAGGGGTGCAGAAAGAGGTAGGAGAGGTGCAGAAAGAGGCAAGAGGGGTACAGAAAGAGGCAGGAGGGGTGCAGAAAGAAGGAAGAGAAGTGCAGAAAGAGGTAAGAGAGCTGCAGAAACAGGCAAGAAAGGTGCAGAAAGAGGGAACATGGGTGCAGAAAGAGGCAAGAGAGGTGCAGAATCAGGGAAGAGGGGTGCAGAAAGAGGCAAGTGGGGTGCTAAAAGAAGCACATGAGGTGCAGAAAGAGGCAACAGAGGTGCAGAAAGACGAAGAGAGGTGCAGAAACAAACAAGAGAAGTGCAGAAAGAGGCAAGAGAATTGCTGAAAGAAGCAACAGAGGTGTTGAAAGAAGCAGGAGAAGTGCAGAAAGAGGCAAGTGAGGTGCAAAAAGAGGCAAGAGAGGTGCAGAAAATGGCAAGAGGACTGCAGAAAGAGGCAAGAGGGATGCAAAAAAGGGAAGAAGGGTGTAGAAAGAAGCAACAGAGGTGCAGAAAGAAGCAAGAGAAGTGCAGAAAGAAGCAAGAGAAGTGCAGAAAGAGGCAAAAGAAGTGGAGAAAGAAGCAACAGAGGTGCAGAGAGAGGCAAGAGGGGTACAGAAAGAGGAGAGAGAAGTGTAGAAATAAGCAAAAGAAGTGCAGAAGGAGGCAAGAGGGGTGCAGAAAGAGGCAAGAGCAGTGCAGAAAGAACACAGAGATGTGCAGAAAGAGGCAAGAGAGGTGCAGAAAGAGGCAAGAGATGTGCAGAAAAAGGGAAGAAGGGTGCAGAAAGAAGCAAGAGCAGTGCACAAAAACGCAAGTGAGGTGCAGAAGGAGGCAAGAGAACTGCAGAAAGAGGCAAGAGAGTTGCAGAAACAGGCAAAAGGGGTGCAGAAAGAGGGAACAGGTGTGCAGACAGAGGCAAGAGAGGTGTAGAAAGAGGGAAGAGGGGTACAGAAAGAGGCAAGAGGGATGCAGAAATTTGCAACCGAGGTGCAGAAAGAAGCAAGAGCAGTGCAGAAAGAACCAACAGAGGTGCAGAAAGAGGCAAGAGGGGTACAGAAAGAGGTAGGAGAGGTGCACAAAGATTCAAGAGGAGTACAGAAAGAGGCAGGATGATTGCATAAAGAAAGAAGAGAAATGCAGAAAGAAGCAACAGAGGTGCTGAAAGAGGCGCGAAGGGTGCAGAAAGAGGCAAGAGAAGTGCAGGAAGAAGCAACAGAGGTACAGAAAGAGGCAAGAGAGGTGCAGAAACAGGGAGGAAAGGTGCAGAAAGAGGGAACAGGGGTGCAGAAAGAGGCAAGAGAGGTGCAGAAAGAGGGAAGAGAGGTGCAGAAAGAGGCAAGAGGGGTGCAGAAAGAAGCAAGTGAGGTGCAGAAAGAGGCAACAGGGGTGCAGAAAGATGCAAGAGAGGTTCAGAAATAAGCAAGAGAAGTGGAGAAAGAGGCAAGAGAATTGCTGAAAGAAGCAACAGAGGTGTAGAAAGAAGCAAGAGAAGTGCAGAAAGAGGCAAGTGAGGTGCAGAAAGAGGCAAGAGAGGTGCAGAAAATGGCAAGAGAACTGCAGAAAGAGGCAAGAGGGATGCAAAAAGGAAAGAAGGGTGCAGAAAGAAGAAAGGGAGGTGCAGAAAGAAGCAAGAGAAGTGCACAAAGAAGTAAGAGAGGTGCAGAAAGAGGGAAGACAAGTGCAGAAAGAGACAACGGGGGTGCAGAAAGAGGCAAGAGATGTGCAGAAAGAGGCAAAAGAAGTGCAGAGAGAAGCAACAGAGGTGCAGAAGGAGGCTAGAGAACTGCAGAAAGAGGCAAGAAAGTTGCAGAAACAGGGAAAGGAGGTGCAGAAAGAGGGAACAGGGGTGCAGACAGAGGCAAGAGATGTGTAGAAAGTGGGAAGAGGGGTGCAGAAAGAGGCAAGAGGGGTGCAGAAAGAAGCAAGAGAGGTGCAGAAAGAAGCAAGAGCAGTGCCAAAGAACCAACAGAAGTGCAGAAAGAGGCAAGATGGGTGCAGAAAGAGGCAAGAGAAGTGCACAAAGAAGGAACCGAGGTGCACAAAGAGGCAAGAGGGAAGACAGGTGTAGAAAGAGGCAAGACAGTTGCACAAAGAGGGAAGAAGGGTGCAGAAAGAGGCAAGAGGGGTGCAGAAAGAAGCAAGAGAAGTGCAGAAAGAAGCAAGAGAAGTGCAGAAAGAAGCAACAGAGGTAAAGAAAGAGGCAAGGGGGGTGCTGAAAGAGGCAACAGAAGTGCAGAAAGAAGCAACAGAGGTGCAGAAAGAGACAAGAGACATGCAGAAAGAGGCAACAGAGGTGCAGAAACAGGCAGGAGAGGTGCAGAAAGAGGGAACAGGGGTACAGAAGAGGCAAAAGAGGTGCAGAAAGAGGGAAGAAGGGTGCAGAAAGAGGCAAGAGGGGTACAGAAAGAGGGAAGAGGGATACAGAAAGAGGCAAGAGGGATGAAGAAATTTGCAACAGAGGTGCAGAAAGAAGCAAGAGCAGTGCAGAAAGAACTAACAGAGGTGCAGAAAGAGGCAAGAGGGGTACAGAAAGAGGCAAGAAAAGTGCAGAAAGAAGCAAAAGAGGTACAGAAAGAGGCAAGAGAACTGCAGAAAAAGGCAAGAAAGGTGCAGAAAGAGGCAGGAGAGGTGCACAAAAGAGGCAAAAGGGGTACAGAAAGAGGCAAGAGGGGTGCAGAAATAAGCAAGAGAAGTGCAGAAAGAAGCAACAGAGGTGGTTAAAGAGGCAAGAGGGGTGCAGAAAGAGACAAGAGAAGTGCAGAAAGAGGCAACAGAGGTGCCGAAAGAGGCAAGAGAGGTGCAGAAACAGGCAAGAAAGGTGCAGAAAGAGGGAACAGGAGTGCAGAAAGAGGTAAGAGGGATACATAAATTTACAAGAGAGGTACAGAAAGAAGCAAGAGCAGTGCAGAAAGAAGCAAGACAAGTGCAGAAAAAAGCAAGAGAGGTAGGGAAATAGGGAAGAGGGGTGCAGAAAGAGGCAAGAGGGATGCAGAAATTTACAAAAGAGGTGCAGAAAGAAGCAAGAGCAGTGCAGAAAGAACCAACAGAGATGCAAAAAGAGGCAAGAGGGGTGCAGAAAGAGGTAGGAGAGGTGCAGAAAGAGGCAAGAGGGGTACAGAAAGAGGCAGGAGGGGTGCAGAAAGAAGGAAGAGAAGTGCAGAAAGAGGCAAGAGAGCTGCAGAAACAGGCAAGAAAGGTGCAGAAAGAGGGAACATGGGTGCAGAAAGAGGCAAGAGGGGTGCAGAAAGAGGGAAGAGGGGTGCAGAAAGAGGCAAGAGGGGTGCTAAAAGAAGCACATGAGGTGCAGAAAGAGGCAACAGAGGTGCAGAAAGACGCAAGAGAGGTGCAGAAACAAACAAGAGAAGTGCAGAAAGAGGCAAGTGAATTGCTGAAAGAAGCAACAGAGGTGTTGAAAGAAGCAGGAGAAGTGCAGAAAGAGGCAAGTGAGGTGCAAGAAGAGGCAAGAGAGGTGCAGAAAATAGCAAGAGGGATGCAAAAAAGGGAAGAAGGGTGTAGAAAGAAACAAGAGAGGTGCAGAAAGAACCAAGAGAAGTGCAGAAAGAAGCAAGAGAAGTGCAGAAAGAGGCAAAAGAAGTGGAGAAAGAAGCAACAGAGGTGCAGAGAGAGGCAAGAGGGGTGCAGAAAGAGGAGAGAGAAGTGTAGAAATAAGCAAAAGAAGTGCAGAAGGAGGCAAGAGTGGTGCAGAAAGAGGCAAGAGCAGTGCAGAAAGAACAAAGAGATGTGCAGAAAGAGGCAAGAGAGGTGCAGAAAGAGGCAAGAGATGTGCAGAAAAAGGGAAGAAGGGTGCAGAAAGAAGCAAGAGAAGTGCACAAAAACGCAAGTGAGGTGCAGAAGGAGGCAAGAGAACTGCAGAAAGAGGCAAGAGAGTTGCAGAAACAGGCAAAAGGGGTGCAGAAAGAGGGAACAGGTGTGCAGACAGAGGCAAGAGAGGTGTAGAAAGAGGGAAGAGGGGTACAGAAAGAGGCAAGAGGAATGCAGAAATTTGCAACAGAGGTGCAGAAAGAAGCAAGAGCAGTGCAGAAAGAACCAACAGAGGTGCAGAAAGAGGCAAGAGGGGTACAGAAAGAGGTAGGAGAGGTGCACAAAGAGGCAAGAGGAGTACAGAAAGAGGCAGGATGATTGCATAAAAAAAGAAGAGAAATGCAGAAAGAAGCAACAGAGGTGCTGAAAGAGGCACGAAGGGTGCAGAAAGAGGCAAGAGAAGTGCAGGAAGAAGCAACAGAGGTACAGAAAAAGGCAAGAGAGGTGCAGAAACAGGCAGGAAAGGTGCAGAAAGAGAGAACAGTGGTGCAGAAAGAGGCAAGAGAGGTGCAGAAAGAGGGAAGAGAGGTGCAGAAAGAGGCAAGAGGGGTGCAGAAAGAAGCAAGTGAGGTGCAGAAAGAGGCAACAGGGGTGCAGAAAGATGCAAGAGAGGTTCAGAAATAAGCAAGAGACGTGCAGAAAGAGGCAAGTGAATTGCTGAAAGAAGCAACAGAGGTGTAGAAAGAAGCAAGAGAAGTGCCGAAAGAGGCAAGTGAGGTGCAGAAAGAGGCAAGAGAGGTGCAGAAAATGGCAAGAGAACTGCAGAAAGAGGCAAGAGGGATGCAAAAAGGGAAGAAGGGTGCAGAAAGAAGAAAGGGAGGTGCAGAAAGAAGCAAGAGAAGTGCACAAAGAAGCAAGAGAGGTGCAGAAAGAGGGAAGACAAGTGCAGAAAGAGACAACGGGGGTGCAGAAAGAAGCAAGAGATGTGCAGAAAGAGGAAAAAGAAGTGCAGAGATAAGCAACAGAGGTGCAGAAGGAGGCTAGAGAACTGCAGAAAGAGGCAAGAAAGTTGCAGAAACAGGGAAAAGAGGTGCAGAAAGAGGGAACAGGGGTGCAGACAGAGGCAAGAGATGTGTAGAAAGTGGGAAGAGGGGTGCAGAAAGAGGCAAGATGGGTGCAGAAAGAAGGAAGAGAGGTGCAGAAAGAAGCAAGAGCAGTGCAAAAGAACCAACAGAAGTGCAGAAAGAGGCAAGATGGGTGCAGAAAGAGGCAAGAGAAGTGCACAAAGAAGGAACAGAGGTGCACAAAGAGGCAAGAGGGGTGCAGAAAGAGGGACGACAGGTGTAGCAAGAAGCAAGACAGTTGCACAAAGAAGGAAGAAGGGTGCAGAAAGAGGCAAGAGGGGTGCAGAAAGAAGCAAGAGAAGTGCAGAAAGAAGCAACAGATGTGCAGAAAGAGGCAAGGGGGGTGCAGAAAGAGGTAAGAGAAGTGCAGAATGAAGCAACAGAGGTGCAGTAAGAGGCAAGAGAAGTGCAGAAAGAGGCAAGAGAGGTGCAGAAACAGGCAGGAGAGGTGCAGAAAGATGGAACAGGGGTACAGAAAGAGGCAAAAGAGGTGCAGAAAGAGGGAAGAAGGGTGCAGAAAGAGGCAAGAGGGGTACAGAAAGAAGCAAGTGAGGTGCAGAAAGAGGAAAGAGAGGTGCAGAAAGAGGCAAGAGAGGTGCAGAAACTAGAAGAGATGAGCAGAACGAGGCAAAAGAAGATCAGAAAAAGAAAGAAAGGTGCAGAAAGAAGCAACAGAAATGCAGAAAGAGGCAAGAGAGGTGCAGAAAGAAGCAAGAGTGGTTTGCACACCATTAGTACCAATTTAATACCCACATTTAGCAATAAGTGACGGGTGACCATTCTAGGTTTGCAAAGGGCCTTCCACCACGCTGTAACACTTGTCGCTGCATTTTTGGTAACGTTTGAGCTAGAAACAAGGTTTTTTTTGTTCAAATCGGCAGATTATGCAGCAGATGATGGATTATGTGGCAAATGCGGAAAATGTATAATTGTGCAAAAGTCGGTGCAGCCAAACAGTCGCATAATTCCAGTGGCCCTGCTCATACCTCTGACTAGGTCCAGAAGTGCTCCTCAGGGGTTACTTCTTTTTTTTGTCTCATTGAGTTTATAGTTTAGCTTCTATGGAAACGAGGAAGACTAAACCTGAGGTTACCACTCCACAACACAGACTATCATGCCACACAATTACTCTCCATAACATATAATCCCACTCTACATAATTCCTATACACTAAATACCACATACTTTCTAGCCACATAATTTCACTGCACAACATACCAAATAATTCCACTACACACAACCTACATCCACTCCACTCCAAGAAACTTTAATAAAACACTTTTACATTTACAACGCCAATAGCTCTAACTCTCGCAAATGCGAAACATATTACATTGCAAAAGCTTCTTTAACTAGTAGTCACGTTTTCAGAGAGGTGGAGAAAGAGGGTGGGCCTCAGACCACCGCTCAGGAATTCTGCTGCATAGGACTTACAGGAGGTACCAGGAGGGCTTCTTGGCCCCCAAAGTCCCTCAGGAGAAAAGTGGACTTCATCCCCCAACCTGTAGTGTGCCTGGAGGTGTGTTTGCAGAGTGGTGGAGAAAGGGGGGCATGGCCTCCGAAGACCTCTTAGCAATCCCACTGTGTGGGACTCACTGGAGGTAACAGGAGGTGTAGTTGGCCCCCAAGGACAACCTTAGGGGCCAACTACCCCTCCTATTTCCTCCAGTAAGTCCCACACAGCAGCATTGGTAAGTTCTCATAGCAGGCCACGCCTCCTTTGCCCACCAGTCTGCAAACACGCTCCCTGACGCGCTTTTCGATGGGGATTAAAGTCCTCTTCACTGCTGGGGGTGGTCAGGGGCCAACTAGCCTACCTGTTACCTCCAGTAGCCCCACACAGTGGGATTGCTGAGAGGTGGACACAGGCCACGGCCCCTTTGTCCACCACTCTGCAAGCGCCTCCTGGCACGCTCTTGGTTGGGGGATGAAGTCCCCTTGCCTCCTGAGGGTCCCTGGGGGCCAACTAGCCCTTCTGTTACCTCCAGTATGCCCCACACAGCTGGATTGCTGAGAGGGGTCCTAGGCCACGCCCCCTTTTTACACCACTCTGCAAACGTGCCGCCTGGCGCACTGCTTCTCGGGGGATGAAGTCCACTTCAGTTCTGAGGTCCTCAGGACACAAGAGGACCTCATCGCCCCACCAGCAGTGCACCAAGAGGTGCATTTGCAGAGTGGTGTAAAAAGGGGCGTGGCCTCAGACCACCTCTCAGCAATCCCACTGTGTGGGGCTTACTGGAGGTACCTGGTGGGCTTGTTGGCCCCTAAGGACCCTTAAGATTTGAGGGGACTCAATCCCCCAACCCAGAATGGCCAGGAGGCGCGTTTGCAGAGTGGTGCAGGGCGGGGCCTCCGGCGAGATGCCGGCTTCTGCTTTTTTTTTTTATTAGAAGGGGGGCTGTGTGGCCCCCTTCTCTTAATATTTTGTCGGCCCTGGGGACCCCATCCCCCAGGGCCTGACCCATTTAAAAAAAAAATGTAAATAAATGGGAAGGGGGCCCCGGGGACACCATCCCCCGGGGCTGTGCCTCATTTTTTAATTTTTTGAAAAATGTTATTACGGGAGGGGGGCCGCATGGCCCCCCTTCCCTGGGCCACTTTTGGCCATGGGGACCCCATCCCCCGGGGCCTGGCCGGGTTTATTTTTTTAAAAATATTTTTTGAAGGGAGGGGGGCCTCATGGCCCCCTTCCCTGGGCCACTTATGGCCTCTCGGACCCCATCCCCTGGGCCTGACCAGCTTTGATTTTTATCTATTTTGGAGGGGGGCCGCGTGGCACACTTGAATAGGCAGTGTCCTGTTTCCCACACAAAGTGTTGATTACCCCCTACTGATAGTCTGGAGCCAGGGCTGGGATGAAAGGGGGACCTGTACACTTGAAGGGCCTGCTTTGAAGTCATTCCCACTTCAAAGGCACAACTGGGTATAAGTACTGGGGCTCTGACCCTACCAAGACAGTACACTAATAGACCTGTGAAGAACTGCTGTGGTACAATGATTGCCACTCTGCTTGAGTACTGCTCTGCAAGAACTGCTTTTCTCTTTTGCTTTGCTGCCCTGCTGCCTGCTGATCTCTGCCCAGCTGAGGACAAAGACTGGACCCATCTCACTTGAACTTAGAATGACTCAAGGGCTTGTGCGCTGGCCCCCTGTTCTGAAGTCTCAGGGCCATCAAAGATTTCCTTCAACTCTGCAACATCACCTAGGTTCTGTCATCTGTGAGTCCTGCCCTGCCAAGTGGTGCCAATCCAGCCGTAGGCCCTTCAAAGGTGATTTCTGCTGTCCAGAACTATCAAAATCTACGCTGTCATGACTTTGCGCCAATCGGAACAGACACATTGCCATTCAATGCCGACACAGGAGCCGATCGACGCCATCGCTTCGACTGACTGTGCGGCTCGATGATGATGAACAGTGCGGCTCGACGACACCAAAGTGCCTGCATCGTAAAGAGGTTCGCCGATGAAGTCTTCATCTCACGTGCGGATCAGAACCAATGCATAGAGATTTCAACGTCAAAGCCTGCTCCATCCAAAGGTACTTTTTGAGCGGGACCGGCATGAGTCCTAGAGCCGACCTGTCCTCTATTGCAGTCAGCTGTAACTTTGTATTCACCCTGGTCGAGTGTGACCTCAAGTAACTCCTAAGCGCTATTTGACGCTAAGCACTAGATTTTGATTTAATCTTTGAAAGTTCAGAACTCCCGTTGTACTTATTGGATGTTTGTCATTTTGGTCTTGTTTTACTCATAAAATTATTGCCTATATTTCTAACCCATTGGAGTATTCTTGTGGCTTTTTCATTGTGTTACTGTGTGTGTATGTTGCACAAATACTTTACACAATGCCTCTTTAGATAAGCCTGGCTGCTCTGTGCCAAGCTTCCAGAGGGTGAGCGCAGGTTATCTTTTAGTGTGTATCTACCTTAACCTGACTAGAGTGGTGGTTCCCGCTTGTACAGGGTGCATACTCTAACAACAAGAAACCCCAGTTCTAATAGCAAGTTAAAAATGTTTTGTGATCTCGCCCAAGGTCTCAGTACACCTTTGGGCTGACTAGTGTTTTGAATAGTTGAAGAGCTGCAGTAGTGTTATATGACCACCTTAAACACTTGTAAATGGTTACTTGTCACAAGAACTTCAAAAGCATCTGTTGCTTCAAGCTGGAAATCATTATTGCCACGCATTACAATCTTCAGAATCCTATTTTCATGACACAATGCTAAAAGGAGTTTAAAGCAAGCACTGCCTTCATTTCCCACCAAGGACAAGAAATAGCACCTGTCAAAAATGTTTTGTGATCCTGCCCAAGGACTCTGTACAGCTTTTGGCTGACTGCTATTTTAAATAGCTGAAGAGCTTAACTAGCGCTACATTACCACCTTAATCAGTGGTAAATAGTTGCTTGTTACAAGAACTTTAAATGCATCTACTGAATTTTGCTGGATATGTAACTGCATTTGTAGACATCTAGAGTAAATAACAAAACATAACACTGTAACATAACACATATGCAAACAACCAAACAAAACAGTCAAATCATAACGTGGCACAACAACATCACATTGCAGTGATGCAGTACAAAAACATAGCAACACAAAAAGCAACGGAACACACAACCACCACAAAAAATGTGACTCAACAAATAAGAACAAACATTCTTGTCACACATTACCACCTCCAGAAAATTGCTTTCATAATATGGTGGTAAAAGGTGTTTAAGGTGGGGGGTCATATTAGGGTTTATGTCGTGGGGGTTCACGGCTGATCAGACCAGCTTGACTCAAGAATGGATCCTCATGGAGCTCCGGCACAGCTCTCTCTTCTGTGGCTCTGCTTGATGACTGAGGTTAGGTGTGACAGGTGAGAAGATACATGGACCTGAATCATGCCCCCACCCCGAAGAGATTTGGTGGTGCAGTCTCAGCAGCAAGGTGCATTCCTCTGAGAATGCCTGATGAAAAAGGTGGTGTTGGCCCTGGGATCATGTGAATTAAAGGGAATACTGCCAGAGTGAATACCGGAAGTGGTGAACTGTGCTGAGTGAGAGAAGGTGAGAAGTCTGTGGGGATCAGTTACTGGATCTGACCTTTGATGAACCTGGCAGTGAGGTGGTTCTGTGGCAAGAAGTATGAGGAGGAAGTAGGAGGAGGAAGGAAGACAACAAGGAAGGAGCAAGTGAGGTGTAGTCACTGAACGAGAGAGAGAGAGAGAGAGCTAGAGAGAGAGAGAGAGAGAAACAGTTCTACGTCCTAAACCAGAGACACATTTTTTATATTCTCTGCTTTATGAGGTAAACTCAGAGTACATGAATTCAGTCAAAAATTCCAGAGGATTCTTGATGGAGAGATACTGATGGATGAGTCTCCAGCTAAAGTGATGACTTATAAGGCATATTGACTTCCAAACAGGGGCCCAAAGGGGATGGTAGTCACTGAACGAGAGAGAGAGAGAGAGAGAGAGGAAGAGAGAGAGAGTTCTACACCCCAAACCAGAGACACATTTTTGATATTCCCTGATTATATCAGGTCAACTCAGAGTACATGGATTCAGTCAAAAGTGTTTTGTTATCCGGCCCTTGTGTGTCGTAACTGAACTGCATATTGAGTATGTGCGTCTCAGTTTAATTGTAAATGCTAGCATATTTGATTATCTTTCATAGTTTTTCGAACAGACACTCTATAGAAAAGAACACATGTACATAAGACAATAATGTGTTATGATTGATGCCATATACCAAATGGTGTAAAATTGAGGTGTGGACTGTGGATGCCTATGGGGGATTAATGTCAAAAACTTACAGGCGTGTGCACACATAATATATACACATGGGTTATCTTAAGCTATTAGTGAATGAGGAATGCCGTTTAGAACATGATGTTGGGATTACTGACTTAAGAAGTGTTATGAAGGCAGTCTTGAAGGCAGGAAGAATGGGAATGACCCTGAGCTACGGGGTATGGTATACACCTGGACAAGTAAATAAAACAAATGAAAAAAGGATTTAATTGGCCCAGTAAAAAGAAAGACTGATATCAGGATTTGATATGAGGGAGGAGGGTTTGGTTCTGTGAGCAGGTAAATCTTAGAGGATTGAAGAGTTATGGTTAAGGTGTGTCGGTGATGTAAGTGGTGATCGGCCATGGATTTCTTTGAATACCTGGGTAAGGAGCTTAAATCAGGGACTGCTGTTGAATGAGGTCCAACAAAGATTTAATTGGCATTGCAGTTGGGGTCATGGCATGAGAGGGTCAGGAGTACTCGGATGGCAGAGTTAATTACTTTGGTGGTAGGACAGAGGGCATACTTGGGGAGGCCCCTGAGTAAGCTGTTGCAGTAGCCAGATTGCTCATGAAAAGTGTCTTTATGAGTTTTTCTGCTACATTTAATGGATTATGGGAACAGATTTTTTTTACTAAGCTGCTGTGGATGTACTGGAGAAATAGTTCAGAAGGTCCCACACAAAAAGAATGTAAACTTAAAATTTCACAATTTCATGATAAAAATTGGAATAAACAATGCTGCCTCACATCTATGCCGGCATTGACCGCAGCTGCACGCTGTACTCCGGATCGTCCAGCGCGTCGTGGCTCCTTCCTACTGCCGCCATCGAGCAGGCGTACGGCTCCGACCCCTGGTTCCAGGGTCGCATTGCACAATCTTTCCTTCCCTGACCTGCCTACCTGCACGCCGATCCTCTACCATAGCCTCCCGGCCGGGAGGCACCTTCCCAGGTTGGAGACCCGTGCACCCGACGATCTCGCAACTTTCCCAACGTCCCGTAATTGCTTCCGGCGGACTTCTCAGCCAGCAACCCGCTCTGGCTTTGCTCATCGCGGCTCTTTGACTTGCCGCACTCTTGGCAACTTCTCAGGCACCTGCTCTATCTATTAGTCCTGATGAGATCCCGATACTCTCTGCGGGATTGAAACGTCGTCGACACAGACATCCCTAACTCTATACTACTATTTGTACTGGTTGTGGAGTATGAGATGTAACCTCTACTGTGACTTGTGTTTATTTATATTCACGTATATTGGAAAGTCACAATTTTAAGTCACTTGCCTGGGGCAAGGAAATCGGCCGATTTCCCTCTGCCTTGTCACGGTTGCCCACGTGTTAATATTGTCTTGTTTCATCTACACTAGCATTAAATACCTATCTTGTAATTTAAACATTTGTTTATTCCAATTTTTATCATGAAATTGTGAAATTTTAAGTTTACATTCTTTTTGTGTGGGACCTTCTGTTCTGTTAAACACAACGCCACCCTTGGTCCCCGCTGACTTCCAGGGTTCCTTGTTTTTTTGTTATATATATATATATGGAGAAATAGTTCAGGCACAATTGGGAATCAAAAGCACTCCCAAGGTTTCAAGATGTAGGGGAGGGAATGGGGGTGTATGGGAGAAAGGTAATCAGGAAAGTTGAGTGAGGCATGTAAGTAGAGGGTTTGAGTATTGAAGGAACTCAGGGTGGGGGAGTGTGGGGTTATCAAGTGACAGGTGGTTAAAAGACAGCTAGACATTTGAATTTGTTGATGAGGGTAAGCATAGAATTAAAATAAGAACTGAGTGTAGTTGAAATTCAGCTAGTAAGAAAAAAGGAAGTCTAGAGATGGGGGTGTTAGCAAAGAGGGAAGGATGGGGTGTGTGAACTAATCATTGCTCCAGGAGAGTGAAAATGAGAGGTTAGAGAGGTAGGAGGTGAATCCTTCAAGATAAGTCTCTGCAGTATTTAGAGAGGTTAATATGTTGTGTAGGATTGGCAATGCCAATTGCAGCTGACAGGCCAAGGAAGTTGAGAAAAGATGACAGTCAATCAATCAATCATTCAGTAAACTTTATTCAGTTGAGAATACCACCATAAAAGCGTACAAAAAATACATAAAATACGTTAAAAATACATTAAAATACATAAAAGACAGAAAAGACTGCAATGCCAGTCCAACGATCCTTCAAGATTTTCATAAAATGCAAAGGCCGATAAAAAACACGTCACCATCAGTCAATTGTTTTCTGTTTTAATAATCATCAGAAAGAAGTGGTTACAAAGCACATACAATTGTGTTTAATCAAAGTTCATAGTGCCCCGTGAACGTCTCTATTACTAATAATTGTTGGAGACAATGGTAAGCTGGAATACAGTGCCATAAGTTTCTGAGTCTCATAAAAAGAACTAGGACATTTTTATTGTGCATTTTATAGAAGTCACAAAAAAAAGTGTGATGTTGAATGATTGCAGACATTATTACATGGGCATACTCTAGAGTCGAGTTTGTGCTGATTCCAAAGAGGAGAACAGAGTAAGGGTCTTATTTACAAGCCTCTTGCGCCACCCACCGGTGCGTTACTTTTTCCCATATTAAAAGTGACGCCGCCGGCGACGCAAGGGGCGGGCAAATAAGCCCCTAAGTATTTAATCGTATCAGCTCTGAAACTAAATAACAAGGAGTGCTCCCAATTCCCTTTAATCTCCCATAAATAGCTAGTGGGGGCGACCTCAGGGCTTAAACACAGGTAACTTACAATAGTTGGTTTCAAGGACTCTGCCCTTATCCTATCTACTTGCGACTGGGCAGTAACAGTGCTAGCACGTCCTTTTTGCCCAGAGCAGTGTGAGAAGCTATATCAGCGATAGCATGGTCTAGGCCAATTCCTTCAAATGATTTTTAATGTACGCCAGCTATGGGTTAGATAGGCCCTTGTCACAGGCCAGACAGTCGGTAATTATATCCTTTGCTAGTGACGCTTCCTCAGTCTGCCACATGGATAGCCACAATAGGGGGGGGTCTGGTACGAATGAGGTCGCTGAAATAAGTTAGACCCAGCTCTTTATGGCAGATGAAGTGGGAAGTGGATAAGGGGGCAGCCAAGATCTTCCTGAAAATACGATTTTCTTCCCTCTGTAAGGCCATGCATTCGGTAATACCCCTGATTCCTGCCCAAGAAGCTATCAGAACGCACTAGGTGGTGTACATCTGCAACATGGGGGCCAACGCCCTTCCACCCAAAGGGCGTGGGAGACTAAGGAGTGATCCAACCACTCTGGATAACTTTGCCCTGCAGTCTGAGATGTGTGCAGCCCATGAATCTAATGAGCAAAAGGTAACACCCAAATAAGAATAAGTGTTTGTGCTTAATAAATAATTTGGGCCAACTGAAATGCTTGAAAGTTGAGTCCGCTTACGGCCGCATGTCATTATAAATGATGTAGGAAACTTTGTTAACGAGTTGAGATTGAAAACACAAAAGTACTCAGAGCCCCCACTCGGCCATTAAGCAACATTTAGTTTGAAAAAGAGCACAACATACACATCAATCTTGTGTGCTTGAGTATTTATCTCAAATATATTTCATACTTATTTGCCATTCTCTTAGTAACAATCATATCCATCTGGTACAATCCAAACATTAATATACATAAAAACAAAACAACATAAACCTTAATCAATACAGGTCACAGCACAAAATGACATAAAGCCATAGAAATTCAACAATGCTTTTTCCGCTGAACACTAGTGCGAGCTACGGAGTCCCTTGACGAAAGCGGGTCCGGGTCAATCCCAACAACGTATGATGGATGACTAAATAGCCCCATCTTTCCCCCGGTTTACTGTTGATTCCGAGACGGCCATGAGACAGTCTCTCGTATGACGCATGGACCTATACCGTTCAGCTCGGACTGAGCGAGTTTTTTCCTTAGCCCTGATGATGACCTCCTAAAAAGAGTTGATACATACCCCTACACTATATGAGGTCGAAACGCATTGGCATTTTCTGATGGGGATCCATTGGAAGTACCACCTCAATTATACAACTACTGGATATCATTTTGAAAAGAATCTTTCCATTTGAAGTGGAACTGTTAAACTTCTCCTTTTTGGATAAAGCTGAGTGTGGGAACACAAAACTAGCTATAACCCCATGTCTACATAAGGGGTAGGACAATTTGTTAGAGTGAGCTACTTTGGACTTACTGACAAGAACTCACTAGTGTTTAGCGGAAAAAGCATTGTTGAATTTTTATGGCTTTATGTCATTTTGGGCCATATGTATCAAGCCCATTTCCCGTTCGCAAACGGGCCGATTCTCAGAATCGGCCCGTTTGCGAACGGGAACAAGCTTTTTGGGATGTATCATCCCAAAAGGCATTCGCAAAATAGAGAATCGCAAAAATTGCAATTCTCTATTTTGCAAATGCATTTAAGGAATCGCAAATTGCGATTCCTTAAATGAAATGTATGAAGCACCTAAGTAGTGCGATTATGGCTTAAGGAATCGCAAATTACCACCAACTACAGGTTGGTGGTAACTTGCGATTTCTTTGAGAAATGCATTTTTTTGCATTTTTCAAGTGGCATGTGGCGCACATACATGCCCTTAGGGCATGTATGTGTGCCACATGTGCACCCATGCTCATTTCAGGGGTGCAACAGGGTGTCCTTTGGACACCCTTGCAACCTTGAAATTGCATTCTCAATTTGCGATTCTCTAATTGCTAATCGCAAATTGAGAATGTCCTCCCATTCATTCCTATGGGCCTCTAGGCCCATAGGAATGAATGGGGAGGGTTTCCTTAACTGCGATTCGCAATTTGCGAATCGCAATTAAGGAATATGTAGGATTCGCAAATTTTCTTGCGAATCCTACATACATCTCGTTTGCGATTCTCAAATAGCGATTCTCAAAAATTCGCTATTTGAGAATCGCAAACACAAACTTTGATACATATGGCCCTTTGTGTTGTGACCTGTATTGATTAAGTTTTATGTTGTTTTGTTTTTATGTATATTAATGTTTGGATTGTACCACATGGATATGATTGATACAAAGAGAATGGCAAATAAGTATGAAATATATTTGATATAAATACTCAAGCTCACGAGATTGATGTGTATGTTGTGCTTTTTTCAAACTGAATGTTGATTAATGGGCGAGTGGGGGCTCTGAGTACTTTTGTGTTTTGAAATTGATCCCTCCCCACAAAAGAGGTCTTTTTGGATCAAACCCCGTTGCGTTTCTAGCAAGTTGATATTGGCCATGAAGTGCACAAAAGATAGGACTAGCACATGCAGAACATTAGGTGTGTGAGCCATTAAAGCGGCATCGCCTGCATAGGGTAGTGCTGGGAGGAGAACACCATTTATCTTGGGAACATCTGAAGTACTCAGGGTAAACTGAGTGCTGAGCTTGTTAATGTACAGGATAAATAGCAATAAGACAAGCACACTTCCTTGGTGGACTCCGCGTCCAATACTGATTTCATTCGACACCTCACCATTTTGGCTGAACCTGACCCTTGCTTTTGTGTTTGTGTGCAATGAAACTAATGAATGCACAAGTGCCACATCAAGTCCCATCTCAAGGAGTAGTTGCCAAAGCTTTGACTGATATACACAGTCAAAAGCCATGGACACGTTCATGAAGGCTAGATGTAGTGAGGCCTGCCTTGCTACTGTGTATTTATCGATGACTAAATTAAAATTTAAACATTGCTCTACTGTGCCAATACCGGTACGAAAGCCATATTGACAGGTGTTTAAGATGTTATTGTCCTTGACCCACTGTTGTATCCTATTGTAAAGGACCCACCCAAGAATTTTAGCAGGGATATCAATCTATGAAATGGGTCAATAGCAATGGGGTTTGGAATGGCTCGCTTTTTGAAAATTGGGACAATAACAGAGTTCACCCAGGAGCTGGGTATGGTAGAGTAACTTAAACTATTGAAAACATTGGTCAACAAATGGGCCCAGAGATTCAGATTGCATTTAATTTTGTCTATGGGAACACCATCTGGCCCTGGGGATTTGCCCCCCATGCACTGCTGTATGGCTACAGTTTTTTCCTGTAGGGAGACCTATATGAATGAAAACAGATCCTTGCATACTGGCATTTTGAGTTTTAGGTAAGTAGCTAAAGAAATTTGGGGAAAATGGGTCACCCATGCCACTATGTCTGTGTGGCAACTAATGGAGATGGATATCTGATCAAAAGATTGCATGCTGGATACAGCTTTCCAGAACGATTTGCTATCTTTTGAACTGGCCATATGTGTTAGTATATCCCACAGCTGGGTGATACCTTCATTCAGTCTAAGAGATGTTGCTATTTTATTTTGCTTCCGGAAGATGGCTATAGCAACGTGGTCTCTAGTCTTCTTATTTAGGGCTCTACGCAAGAGACGGTTAGACAGGGAACACTCATGGTCAAACCACTGCGGGCCTGCAGTGCTGGTCTATGCGGTTTGCAGAGGAACTGTCTGATCTTATTGCAGAGAGCCACAAAGGAGCTGACTATCACCCTGCGGCCTCCGCCAGGCATCCTATGACTAACTCAGTATTCTCTGTTGCTACTTTCCTCAGAAATTGGGGATCTGACAATGTCCAGTGGAGCCTTAGATTGTGGACAAAGACAGGTTACTGAGACCAGCTACAGTTTGAGAATACTTTCTAGATGGAACGTCCAAGGCTATCTCAACAGGGTTCTAATCACCGAAATTTGTGCTCATAAAGATGCTATTTGACGAAAAATGAATCAGATTTCGGGAAACAAAAATATATTCAATTACTGAGAAACAGTTCCTCTCCTAAAAGTGGGCAGGCCCGGGTTGTTGATTCCAGCCATTTTCATCGCATTAAACAGGTCAGAAGAGGCAAGAAAGAACTCCAGCTCTTTGCCCCTCGAATCCCCTCCCGCAACAGCTTCTGAGACATCGCAATTACGAGTATTTGACAGCTTAGCATTAAAGTCTCCAGCCAGGCATAAGTACATTTGCTGTCCCTCATTAGATTTTCGCTCCGCAGTCGTGGAAATGTAATCAAACAGACTCGGGAATCTTTGAATATGCACATTAGGAAAATCATTATTGTAAAAGTTAATAAGGTACAAAGTCGAGACCCCCTTAAAAAGTACCACTTAGAAGTTATTGCCTGGTGTATTTAAGGCCTCTGACAGTCAGTTCTGATGAGCTGAAATGATGAATCTGTAGTCATAACTGAGGGCTGCCTCAATGGACTGAATAGTGCAGAAGCCGTACTGGAGGGGCTTGATTGGGTGTTGATTAGGAGTTTTGCACCACATCAAATAACCCCTTCGACTTTGTCTTTAATATTTTGATAAAGGGATTTATGGATAGCATCTCTATATAATCCTACAGTTTGCAAAAACCACGCTGAAATGATGTACTTAAACTTCTTGATCAAATTATTCAGTTTTAAGTTGGAGCAATTCTTTACTATGGGACAGACATTTGTGGTTGTAGCATTGATTGCACTTGGATAGGGTGACTGCAATGGTGCCTGTGGAAGAAAGTCACTAGCAGTAGCGGCTCCTGGAGGGAGTGCTGCGGGGCGGTGGGCGGGGCGGGGGAGGGGCAGGGTGGGGGGTAGTAAACTCCGGCTTACGGCCGAACTGATTTAAGTACATAAATAAATAAATAAAACAAATTACATTGCGCGCGCTGCATCGATGCAGCGCGCGCAATGTAATTCGTTTTATTTATTTATTTATGTACTTAAATCAATTCGGCCGTAAGCCGGAGTTTACTACCCCCCACCCAGCCCCTTCCCCGCCCCGGCTCACCGCCCCGCAGCACTCCCTCCAGGAGCCGCTACTGGCCACTAGTCTCACCAGGTCTGTAGCGACAGGTCACTTAGCGACTGGTTCGAGAAATGTTTCTCTAAAGGACAGAGTGGTTAATGCTCCATTTGTCTATGCAAATGCCTTAAATGATGTCCTCTTGTTCACTATTCAGCAACAGTACTGAAAAAAAGGTGTTTTAACTCTTTGCAATGAACAGGAACAGGTTTTTACAAATACATTTTCTGCTGATGCTTATTCTTTGCAACACTCCTATTTGTTCGTTGTAACAATATTGCATTGTAGCAAAGTTGGATTATTTGCCTTCAGGTTCACTTATCAATGTCGCTGAAATACATTTTAAGAAGAATTTCATAAATAATTAAAATGTGACATCAAAGGATTTTAAGTGCCTATGCCATTTCTTCTCATGTTATTTTTCTGGCTACAGTGGATGTGCTCAGTCTCCTCGGAGCACTTTTGTGCTGGGCTGTCTACCAATAATCCTCAATTATTATATGATATAAGATAACACTTTGAATTAAAATTTCTTTGTGCATAATATTGAGGTTTGCTGAGGTGGATTCAAGGTGTATTTTTCTCTTGAGATGGACGATTTGGTGTTGTTGGGGAAGATGGGAGTAGTAATGTAAGACTCTTTGTTTTTTTTTTTTTACATTTTGTTATTGAGCAGAGCATGGGGATAATACATACATGGTGATAGCATTTGTCATCAGGAATAAAAACCAGTATTATACAATAAAGCACATTCTTATTCATTTTTCAAATGGAACCTCTATGGATTAAATAGCAACACCTAGACACCAAATATTTAAAAAGGCAACAAAAGTCTGGCTAGATCATACAATATTTAAAAACCTGATCTCACTACTAAAATTTCTAAAGTGCTAACGTGCTACATGCTAGAATATCGCAAAATTAACTTACTAACATTGTTTACAGGTCCTAATGATTACCTATAATCATTGAATTAAGATCACTTGTACCCTTGATTATAGGAAGTTAGTTAAAATAGGTAACATGTAGAGCCCTATATAAGTACTGTAAACATTATATCTATAAAGAGAACTATAATATTGAAGTGCCATCGTGCCTTTCCTTAAATATATGACAGAAAAAAGTGCAATATGCTAAAGTGCTCCCTAACACGTCAATGCATACATCTCTAAATAAGTAGTAATGTAATACTCGTGTGCAAATAAACGTGGGTTCAGGGAAAGGATTGAGGGTGGGCTGAGATTGGGTACAAGTTTGACAAACAGTACAAAGTGGAGCTGATTATTGTGTAAGTGAGTGGGAAATGTTTGAAGATTGATGATTGCTCGATCAGCAAGGAGCTGAGCGAAGAGTGTGTATTCTGTGTAATAATATGGCTTGTATAAAACATCAAAAAGCCAAAGAATTGCCCATTGGATTGGAATATCTCAACTGGTCATCAACAGACACCTCTCTCTTTGCATCTCCATTTCTGGCCATCATTTTATTTTGTTCATTTCCTATTTTCTCTCCTTTTTCCTCTGACATCCATTTTTCTCTTCCTTCCTCATTGTTTCATCATTCTGTTGCTTTTCTGTTTTCTCCTCTTTTTCCTCTGACATCCCTCTTTCTCTTCCTGCCTCATTGTTTGATCATTCTTTTATAAGTTTTCTTTCCCTCTCACACTTTTTCCATTTTATTCGCTTCTCTCTCCTTCTTTTCGATCCAATAATATATATTTCTTGCACTTTTTTCTTATTGCTTAGTTTCTTTTTCTCTCGCTCTTTGCTTCCTGTTTCTCCATCCTTTCATTCCTTCATCTTCTCAAGCTCCAAGTTGTTTGGTACATTTTCCTTTTCAACACTTTCACCTTTTTGTCTTGGCTACTTTATTTTCTTCATATTCTTAATTTCTCTCTCGCTCCACGTTCCTTTATTTATTTATTTTTTTATCTTTCGCTTGTTTTCTTGATTTTGCTCTCTTTCTTCTGCTTACTCTCAATCACTCATACAAACCCTAATTAGTCTGTGGATGTGGGGTCTCTCAGCCTTCTGCCAAAGAGTCCGCTGTGCCAAGGTCAAATGTGATAGCATCACAAAGCGTACGTCAAAGGTTTAGTAATCGAAATGTATTCAATTCTGGGAGGCTTAAGTCACGAAACACTCTTGGTCAGCTTTGTCTCAAGTGGTCAAAAAAAAGTACATAATGAAGTCTCCCTGAATAATTCGCTGCAAGACTGTTGTGTTGGTATTCTATTTTGACAGGAGATGTAGAATGTGGAAGGCGTTCTTTGGGCAGGGTTCCACTGCACGGCATTCCCTGCGTGAAGGCTGAGGCAGTGGGAGCTCACCCGACCTTCTCCCCTGTTTCTGTTGGTGTACTCAATAAAGAAGAAGTATATGAAGCGCTGTCTTCGTGTATTGAAGAGGGAGCCACCGTAACAAAGACAGTTGGTGGAGTCTTTATCAGCCTTTGGAATTAGTGACAGATGGTGTAGACTCAGCATTAGGCCAAACCATCTAGCTAATGAGACTGAGTGATAATGAGCCTAGCTCAAAGAAGGAACAAAGACGAGAACGGTACCTTTGCTCTGTTTACTAGCTGCCTGAGGGCTAGGGCCTTCTCTGAAGAGAGCAGAATGAAAAGTGAATCAGTGTCCAATGTATTTAAAGAAGCTTTTAAAATGACTTACATATTTCTAGCTTTGAGAACTTTCTGATTTAGAGTCATGCTAAACACTCACCATTGTTATGAAGTAGACACGCTAATGCAAAAGTCAACTTATCGTTCCTAAACAGTTATAGCTTCACTTGATGCAAGGCTCATCCTTGACCTCCTCAGATGGACCCACATCACACCCCACCTCAAGAAGCTACACTGGCTCCCGATACAGAATAGATGCCAGGATGGATGAACATCTGAAAAGATGGCTAGATGAATGTATACATGAAAGGCTTAAAGATGAACTGAAGGGGTTAATAGGGGACCTCATCTAGACTTGCTAGGGCTTACTCGCTTCACTCACTTAATGACATTCGAGGTATGAATCAAAGTGGGGGGTATTTTAATTTGCTGGCTACTACCTTGTGTAGGACAATATTGTCCCTTGTGTTTTTATAGTGGAAAATAGGAAATGCATGAGTAGGTCATCCATTTCAGTTTTTTTCTTTGTCTTCTGGTATTCCTATATCCAGAAATTATAAAAAGTATAAACTGAACTACAAATACCAGAATGTTAAGTCACACAGACAAAACCCGGACTGGGTGAGCTGTTTACTCATGGGCCTTAGAAACTTGGAACTCTGCTCATAGATGCTTCTTCACAACTCATGTTCACAGCATGCTAGGCTGCCTTTGGGAGGCGCCACAGCACCATTTGAACCATGTATGGCTGCTACAAAATGAAGTGATCTCCCAGTCCCCTAACCTGTAGTTCCGCTTCGTATCTTGGCATTAGTGAGAAGGACACAGCTTTATTGTGATATGACTCCATATAACATTGACAGCCTATGTTTAGTTCTGAGCTATTATTTCACAACAAACCTCTTTGCAATCCATGTGAGCGAAGACTACAACTCCGAGAATGCACATTTGCGTCAATAATTCCTGTCGGAAATTAGGAATTTTAATTGGTAAATACATTATTTCAGAAGACCGTGTATTTAATGAAGTGGGACAAACATTGCTCCGGATATTTAAGGTACGAAGAAACAGAAAACGGGGAAGTGATACAGCGGGGCCAGAATGCATTCACAACTTCCTCCATTGTCTGCCAGCTCATTATTTCTAACCAACTTTAGGGCAGTTGCCGCTCATCAAGATAAAAAAGCTAAAACATGGCCAAGACCTAATATTTGACTGGAGCTCCAGTGTCCAGACACCTCTGAGTATATACGTGCAGAAGGTCACTGACTGTCTCCTGTGACTGTGCCGAGAAGCACAAGTCTTCAGTTACACTGAGTCTGTTACTTTGAAGCAACCAATTAAGATCGCAAAGAAAATCCCTAAACTGTTTTATAAATCCAAGCCGACCTGTAACCCGCTGGCAAGGATCACTCAGCCTTGTTTACCCTCGTCTCTGGGTGCAGCACCTGTTTCCGGAAGTCATTCTATTGTCCTCGCGCTGGTCTTGGCTTTGGACCACCTGCTGCAGATGACGCAGATTCCCTTGGACTCACATCCTTGACCGACACTCTTTGCTGGCAGATCTGATGCATACCGAAGATTCACGGCCTCGCTCCACCCCCACGCGTCACCATCTTCCCAAAACCATGTATTTATAGCTGGTATCTGCTGCTAAAGGAAGGCTTTCTTTTCCTATTAGCCTTTGGCCTGCGGGCTTGAAATAATCCTTCGCTCCCAGAAAGCTGGGAAAGTTGTTATGCTCTTCCTTCCTGCTTACATTATGGTCCCGACGTAAGTTGGACGCGAAAAGTGGAAGCCCCCTTAAATCACTGCTTTAAACACCCGTTATATCATATCTTTCGAGCTTGTGATTTTGTGTGTGTGATAGTTTCAGCTTCCCCGACGACCTTACCGCGCCTTTATAAACGATATTGGAAGTGGCGACATAGTGTTTACTGTCACATGAGGTGCTATAATGTTCCCTGCGCGTGTTCCAGTGACTAATCTGGCAACTTCCAGTAATAACAAGTATTGGTAATGCATTAGGTTTCGCCTATGTGATTAATAATAAGCAGTTTTTATTGCAATTTGTAGTTTGCTGAGTAGTTGTACAATATGTTACAGAAAGTATGTTAAAGTGTTATGACTTGTTTATGTACAAAAAGGCAATATATTGTGCTTTTACTAGTGGTATAATGTGGGTAAGTAATAGCAAAATTTTGAAAAATTAAATGAAAGAGGGAAATAATAGAATTAATTGATGTAATAGGAATTTTATGTGTTTAGAGGAGTTCTGACAACTTTTGGGCCCGGTACCACTGCACCCGCTGCACCATTCAAATCATGTCCCATGTGCCTGCAAGATGACTGCATTTGTGACTGCCTGTTTAGTAGTAAAATATAGCAATATTTGGTATTTAGAGGAGTTATGACAACTTTTGGCCCCAGTGCCACTGCACCTGCTGCACCATTCAAATCATTATCCTATTTCTTGAAAGGTAACTGCACTTGTGACTGCCTGTTTAGTAGTAAAATATTGCAATATTTGGTGTTTAGAGGGGTTCCTATAGCTTTGGGCCCCGGTGCCACTGCACCTTCAGCACCATTGAAATCATGGCCCTAGTGCCTGCTAAATACCTGCACTTATGACTGCCTGTTTAGTAGTATAATTTAGTAATATTCTGAGTTTAGTGGGGTCCCCAGAGCTCTTGGCCCCGTTGCCACTGCACCTGCTGCACCATTCAAATCAAGCCCCTTTCAACTGCAAGATAACTGCAATTTTGTCTGCCTGTATAGTTGTAAATTATAGCAATATTAGGTGTTTAGAGGAGTTCAGACAACTTTTGGGCCTGGTGCCACTGCACCTGCTGCACCATTCAAATCATGACCCTGCTGTCTGCAAGGTAACTGCAATTGTGACTGCCTGTTTAATAATAAAGTAGAGTATAGCTCTTGTATATTAACTTTATTTATAACCTGCAATGTTTATTACAACATTTAGAATTTGATCATAATGACCAAATAGATTAGGTTGAAAAAATCTATCCGATAATGCCTACAAAGTGCAAAGAAAGGTACTGAGGCATGACTAAGAATGCCACAAACATTCTAAGGCTAAAACATCTGCTTTACTCAACTAAGTAATACAAGCATTGGCAAAGCCAATAGGTCATGCCTATGCAAGAACTAATGGCTTTGCCAATGTTGTACACCAGCGTAGTTGCTATTAAGCATGGCTAAAAGTTAATGGCGTAAAGGAGAGTGGCATGGCGTTGAGAGTCGTAGCGTGTCAAGAGTGTTGTAGAGGGGCGTAAAGTGGCGTGGAGTGTAACGGAGAGAGCAGAGTGTCAGAGTAGAAGGGCATAGAGTGGAGTAGAGTGTTGTAGAGTGGAGTGGCATAGAGTGGAGGAAAGTAATGTGGAGTGGTGTAGAGGCAGCTGCATAGAGTGGAGTAGAGAGGCATAGAGTGGAGTAGATTGTAGTAGAGTGGAGTGACATAGAGTGGATTAGTGTAGCAGAGTGGAATGGGATACAGTGGAGTAGAGTATAGTAGAGTGGAGTGGCATAAAGTGTCGTGGAGTGGCATAGAGTGGAGTGGAGTGGTGTGTCATAGAATAGAGTGAAGTAAAGTGGTATGGAGAGGTATAGCGGGAGTTGCATAGAGCATTGCAGAGTGGAGTAGAGTGTTGTAGAGTGGAGTGGTATAGAGTGGAGAAGAGTGTTGTAGAGTGGAGTCGCATAGAGTAGAGTAGAGTGTAAAAGTGGAGTAGAGTGCCAGAGTGGAATATCGTGGAGTGTAATGTCCTAGAGTGGAGTGTCGTAGAGTGGATTAGAGTGGGCTAGAGTGAAGTGGGGTTGACTATAGTCATGCAGAGTAGATTGGCTTTGAGTGCAATAGCATAGAGTGCATTAGTTTTGAGTAAAGTGGTGTAGAGTGCCTTGGTATAGAGTGCACTGGTTTAGAATAGAGTGCAGTGGTTTAGAGTAAAGTGCAGTGGTGTAGAGTAGAGTGGAGTAGAGTGGTGCAAAGTGGAATAGTACAGCATAGATTGTAGTGACGTACAGTGGAGTAGAGTGCAGTGGCGTGGAGGCGGATGCTATATTTTCCAGCTGCCCAATCTCAGGCTGCCTCTGGAGTATCGAAGAAGTGGGTGCGAGAATTATGGATGACCTTCAAAGTAGCAGAAAACATCAGCATATATTGTTACTTCATCACCCTGAGTTTTTTTTTAACCTCATGAAAGGATTTAAGCTTTGGCTGTACTCCTTGGGAGTAATCTGGAAAAATCATACTATGCGCATATTCAAAATTGAGATCGCCGACTTTCCGTGCTTCTCTAAGGATGAAGTCTCTATCACAGAAGTGGAGGACTGGTTCAATGAGCGGTCGAGAGGGTGCTCCCGGTGAAGGTCTGTGGAGTCAGGGACCTGTGGGCCCGTTCTAGCACAAACCAACAAGATAACTGTTCAGGGAGTATCCAGGATTGTAACCAGGATTCAAGAAATTCTTCTGGGTCTGCACGCTCTAATACTTCTGGAAATCACATAAATTGCAGGTTACTGCATCTCGACCTGTTTTCGGCGTCTTCCAGTCTTGCCTACAGTTGTTTTGAGGTGGTGAGTAGCTTGGTGACTGAGGTCTTGAGGATAGTGATGTCGTCCTCCAGGGAGGAGGCCCAGTTTTCAGCTTCCGCGAACCTAGAGTGTATGTTGTGAAGATCCTGTCTGAGCAAGGTTACGTCCACATTCACTTCACCAATTTTAGTTTCCACTGCTTCTTTGGAGACTTGGATTGCCTTGAGGATGATGCCTGTGTCAGTAGTCAGTAGATTCCTCCGGACGTGGTGTTGGCAAACTATTTTTACTTTTGTTACCCGCAACTGAGTGTGTGGTAGCAAATTTACCGATTTTTGTCTGGGATTGTGATGAGGCACATTTATCTTTACTCATAGCATCTTCTTGAGCATGGCAGGCTGTTGAAGTTCACCAGTGGGCCCCCTTAGGCCCTTAGAGAGTGTCTTATGAGTGTTCGCCAGATGGTGACCCGCTTACCCCAGGGCCTAGAGGAGCCTGTAGCACCCAAAGAGGGCAAGGTGCATTCGACCCATGAACTTGTAGTGAGTTTATATCGTTTATGAAGTCTTGGGAGGTAATCCTGCAGATGGACCCAGTGCAGTGCAGTCAGGTCGTTAGACTGATCTCAGTGGGGCCCAAGGGGAACGGTGGTCAGGAGACAAGAGGATAATAGGACTTCAGTGGGAGCCTTATGGGGATAGGAGATAGCCGGGGCCTGGTGCTGTCCACCTTTGGAGAGACCCCACGGGACCTTAGTTCTTCTCCCTCAAACAGCAATCTCAAGTCTCGATTGACCTCTGGACCCACCCAGTCTGGGGGCCTACATTAAGGGCTCCTCCAGCAAAAGAGGGCAAGCTGCACTCTGGGGACCCAACACCATGCTCACTGCTGCTGCCAGGCCTCCCCTCCGAGGGTGCCCCAAATCACTACTCACTCCAGCTGCTGCTCCAGACTTCATCTCCAAGGGCAAGGGTCCAGTCATGGCCTGGCTAAGGCTCTCATTACCGCTCCGGGCCAATATCAGGGCATCCTCCATGTCTGAGTTACAGTTCTGCCTTTGGGGTGAGTGGGGGAGGTCGCAACATGTGGTGACTGGCCTCCACTTGCACCCCGGAACTGCTCTCCCACCGCCCAGGCACATTCCTGTGCAGAGGCGTTTTAGAAGGGACTTTGCTGTCAGAAGCCAGATGGGGATAGGGCACCAACCTCTGCACAAGCTCCAGCACCGAATCAAGTACGGGGTAAATTTCACTGCCTCAGGTCGCAGCATCGCACTATCAGGGAGCCGCCACACTTCGTCCCACGGCTTCCTGGCCAGCCGCTGCAGAACAGTGCAAGGTGTGGTGCCATGAGAGGCCGGCAAGGCCCAGTCCACTCTGATGCAGTGCATTGCGGTCCGCCTCCTGCTCTTATCCATGCCAGTCTCTGGGGCGCTTAGCAGGGTCAGCTAGGGAAGAGCAACCTGAAGGCCACGTTTAAGAACATGCAGCCATATGCGTTTGTGAGGATGATGTAGGATGATGTGGAGGCCTGTGGAGTCTCGCTACAGGATGTCCGACATCCTGGCACCCAGGTCACACCCCCTCATCATAAGAAGTGAACTAAATAAACAGAAAGTGTGGGGTAGTGGAAGAATAGGGCATGAGGTGAACTAGGTATTTAGAAGCCCTGGATTTCTGCAGTGCCAGTGGTAGGTTCCTACGAAATGCTCAGGACCCCTGCACTTATTTTGTTTATTATTATTTTCTTGATTTCTTTTTTTATTTTTATTTTTAGCAAACTGAGCACTGGTTACATTATGTTGCCACTAAATAAGAAGGGCCCTTCAACTTCAAAGAGTCAATCTGTCTGATCAATATTGGCCCCAAAAACTCTTGCCACTGTGCAAATTTAAAAAGATCGAATACTTTTAAAGCCGCAGGGAAGGTCAAAAGAGATGTTTTGGACAAACAAATGGGTTTTAAATTTTCTCTACTTTAAAGGTTCTATACAAGACGTAAAAAAAAATCCGCACTGCTTTCTTAGATTTCTCAGAAGCCTTTGATTCAATGGATAGAGATAAACTATGGAAAAAGCTGGATTAACTATGAATGAATACCTGTCTTTTTGTGACTCTTTTTAGCTTCCTCTTCAGATGCACCTGGTAGTAATTAGGTTACATTGAGTAGGTGCTGTTTGACACATATGGTGTTAAGCACTTTGTAGTGGGGTAGTCCCATGCGTCGAGGTGATGAAGTAGACGTAGCCGAGAAAAGTCTTTGTAGGTTATTTATTAAGTTGTAACATCACAGGTAACAGCCCCACCAGGAGCAGCCTACCTGCTGCTCAGCCCATCTTCCAACTGTCAACACTCACACCAGGCACCCAAGCATTCCACTCATGTCCATCACACCAACATTCCATACAGAACACTCACACTGGCTGAGCAGCGAGGAGCCAGGTAAAAGGGAACATTATAAACATAACATGAACATACTACATTATCTTCTCCCTTTAAAATTGAAAATTAATTAAACCATACTCATATAAAAACAACTATACACAACAATGTACAAATGAAGACAATAGTCCATAACCCAGGGATGAATGGTAAAAACCACATCATGCGAGGGAACACAGACTAAACAAAGGAGGAAAGAAGAATGAAAAGATATACACGAACTATCACCATCCTCCTCCTTTAATATTGAAACAAAAAGAAAGTTGAGAACGTACAGCTCACAGACACAAAGTGAGCTAACACCACATGACAAAACAAGTGAACACTGTGAAGAGAAACACGGGAGAACCACACTCCGAGAACTCAAACACTGTGACAAGAAACCTGGGAGTAACGCACTCCTAGAACAAAAACACTATAGGTGGACTGCACCCATGTACGTACCCCTTATTTAAGGAACAAAACCAAGAAAAATGTGGAGATGGGACTATAACCCAACTTGCCACCGCTCATGTAAGGAACAAAACATGCGGAAATGGGACTGAGACCCATTAAGTCAACCTGACCTATAGAACCTCCCTCAAGTAAGGGTAAAACACATTTAGAATATGACAAACAACCTGCGTTGTTTGGGATTAATACCCATAAGGACAAGTGCAGACAAGAAGACTACACAACATGACCAAAATGCAGCACAAGGTGGCTTACGCACACAATATGTCGACGTGAAGCACAGGGTGACTTTCACACACAATATGTCCAACATGAAGCACAGGGTGACTTACACACATAGGTGACATGAGTATACAAAGCGTTAAATGGGACTTCCACCCATAAACTGAGAAAGAAGGGAAGACCCCCCTTAAGACACCCCTAATGTAAGGAAAAGTGGCTTACAACGTGGAAATGGGACTAAGACCCATTCCCATCCCAGAGACAAGGGATACAAGTGCCTAGTGTGGTATTACAACCCACAAAAAAAATATGATCAACCAGCATCCATAAACCATAAGATAAACTTCCTGTAAATCAAGCTAAACACTTGTCACACATACACCAGGTAAAGTGACACATTTTTAAGTTATGTGAAATGTTGAAGCAAATAACTGCATAACTACAGATCACACGCGCACCACGACCGCAAAAACCAATCACCCTGACATGCAGGAATGCATAGAGTATAAGAGTGGAAACAAACCAGCACCTACAAAAAACAAGGAATATACCATTAACCTAGCATGCGACAACACTGAAAACTCTGCAGCACAGACATTATAAGTAAAACAAAGTTTAAAATGACACCGCATATGAACACAAATAAGTTACTGCAGAAAACAGCACAATTAACCAGACGCAGGTCAATATGAAAAAGTAGAGTGTCCTGGTGTTTTTATTTATTTATTTATTTGGTGTTTTATATAGCGCGAACAAGACCCTGGGTAGAGTATCAGAGCGCTTTACATTTGCAATTCCAAAAACAGTTATGTTACCAAGTCATCAGTTGTTGTACAATGATTTAGAGCAAAACATTAAGCTTAATATACATATATACAAGACCACAAAAAGGTTAATGTTCGATGGCGAGTCTGTTGAAATTATGGGAGGTATTTACTCATATAATAAGATTTTGCTTAATTTTTTAATGCAGAGATGGATGGGATTCTTCTAATGTTAGGAGGGAGAGCGTTCCAAATTCTAGGAGCTGCACCAGAGAATGCTCGGTCATAAGTTCTTTTCTTACAAAAACGGGCCGGTTTCAGAAGTAGATCTCCATGGCTCCTGGAGACACTGCATCCTCCTGATAGTGTGATTTTCTGGGCTTGGTACACTGGTGTTTTGTAATGTATCGCTTTGTGAGTGATACATGCCAACTTAAATTGTACTCTTGCTTCGTAGGGCAACCAGTTGAGTGCTTTCAAATGAGGGGTGATGTGGTCGAATTTTTTGGCTCCAGTTATAAGTCTTGTGGCTGCATTAAGACAAGCTTTCAGTGGGGCTGTTGAGGTCTTGGGGAGACCGGCCAGAGTTGTGCACCCATACTCTATCCTTGATATGACAAGTGTCTGAACTGCTGTTTTGAGGTCTGACTTATTTAAGAATGGTCTCAGTTTTCTGAGGTAGCTTAAATGGAACCGGGCGTTTTTTGCCATCGTGTTAATATGTGATAGCATTTTCAAGTTTTTGTCCAGAATAATTCCCAAGGATTTGGTGGAATCAACAACCTTCGGAGTACACTTTAATGCCGTGATCAGATTAGTCCACTCTAATATGTTCGTAGCGCTTTTCTGGGGGGAGATCAGCAGGAATTCGGTTTTATGTGGGTTAAGCTTCAGGTGGTTGCTGGTTAGCCAATGGATGGTTCTCATTAGTGCCTGGTTCATGATACCTATCTCTTCTGTCGATGTGACTTTGATGTACATCTGAGTGTCATCTGCGTACATGTGGAAAGAAATGTTTGCTCGTTGTAATGTTTCCGTGAGTGGCTCTACGTACAGATTGAATAACACCAGGGATAGTGTGGAGCCCTGAGGAACTCCGATTGTATTTCTGGATGAAACTGATAATGTTTGGTTGACTATAAATTTTTGCGATCTGTTCTCTAGGAAAGAGCTAAACCATTTTAGGACTGTACCCTCTAATCCCATTCTATTTTTCATGCGATCCAGTATTTTGGCATGGTTTACCGTGTCGAAAGCCGACGAAAGGTCGAGCAGGATTAGGAGACATGTTTCGTTTTGGTCAAGGGCAAGTAGAGCGTCATCCACGATGTGCAGAATTGCTGTTTCCGTACTATGGTTTGGTCTGAATCCTGATTGGAAGTCATTTAACAGATTGAATTCCGAGATATGATGGCTCAATTGTTGTTGTTCACATTTTTCCAGGACTTTGGCTAGCATGGGAATGTTTGTTACTGGTCTGAAATTGTTGGGGTCCGAGGGTTCTCTGTTGGTTTTTAAAAATTGGAGTAACTTGCCCTGTTTTTAGGCAGTCCGGTATTGTGCCTTGTGCCAACGAAGCGTTGATGACCTTTATCCATGATGGGATGAGCAGATGGTTTATTGAGGACCAACACTTTGCAGGTAAGGGATCGTTGTAATGATTGTTAGATTTAATGGTCGAAATAATCTTCGCAATGTCTAGTTCACTGACAGGCTTGAATTCTGACCATCGAGCATTATTTTTAGGTTTTTTCAAATCTGGTTGATATTGATGCTCATCTAAGGTGCTCTTAATGATTTCAGGGCATTCAGCTGCTTTTTTGAGCTCCACCTCCATTGAATTAGCTTTGTCTGTGAAGAAGGAGAAATCTTCACTGCTTAAGAATGTTTTTATAGTAGCTGGTGCAGATTTGGCAGATTTATTGGATTGAACTTTTAGCAGATCGAATAGTTTCCTCGGTCTGTTTTTTGCGTTATCCAGTTCTTTCCTGAAGAAGTCTTTTTTTGAGTTTAGAATGCTTTTATTATAGGCTTTCCTGGACTGTCTTAGTTGGATTAAATGGGGCGATGAAGGGTGTTGTCGCCATTTTCGCTCTTTAAGTCTGAGTGAGCGTCTTTCTTCATTTAGGGCACTGTTAAACCAAGGGTTTTTGTCTTTGTCAGTGATCCTTTTGAATTTTAACGGGGCTATGTCCTCAATAATACTCGACATTGTATTGTTATAATACTTCGTGAGGTCACTGATGTGAACCATGATATTAGGGGGTTGCAATTCTATTTCACAGCGTGCTGCGATGTTATCCATATTGAGTCCTCTAGTGTCACAAGTCCATTTTCTGGGATTAATTGATTGTGAGGACGTTTTAATTCTTATGAAGGGTATTTGGAAGGAAATGATGTGATGATCAGACCAATCGCAGGGGGTGATTTCAATTTTATCGATAGCTTTTTCTTTAGCTATGATCCAGTCTAAGGTAGAGCCTTTGGAGTGGGTAGGTAAATGACATTCTTGGACCAGCGATTGATCTTCAAAGAAGGCTTTGAGAAGAATGATCTGATTGTCAGTGTGATCCTCCCAATGAAGATTGAAGTCTCCTAAGAAAATATCATTGGATTGCGGAGTAGAGTTTGCTGTGATGATTTCTATCAGCTGATCTATGAACCTGGTATTTTTGCCCGGGGCTGGTAGAATGCGTGGAGTTTACAATTTTGATTGTCAGAGGATCTTAAGGACATGCCAAGATATTCACATGACTCTAACGGGTCAGATTGTATTTTTGTAATGGAAATGTCAGATCTATGTATACAGGCAATGCCTCCTCCCTTTTGTCTAGCCTGTCTTGTCTCATAATACAGTAGCTCGGGGGGACTAATAGATCTAGGCATGGGGAAGAAGAGTCAGATAGCCATGATTCTGTTAATATAGTTACGTCGATTTCTTGGCTTAGTATGAGGTCGGCTATGTCTGCAGCTTGTTTTTTTGCTGACCGACAGTTGAGTAGTATGCAGCGAATGTGTTTCTGTGGTTTGATCGTTGACGAATCATGCTTGTCGGGAATTAATAACACATTTTTTAGGTTGCTAAAATTTAGCCTTCTATTGTTAGTCTTAGCAGTTCTGCATGCATTAGTTGGGACTGATTGAATATTGTGTTCACCTAACTTAGTGGGAGTAATGGGGGCTGGTTCATACGATAACAAAAGGGTTTGTATCTCATTGTCTGTCAGATAACTACGTTGATTACGGGGCTGGAATATTCTGTTTGTCGCTACCATTGGGGTCGATCTTAGTTTAAATTGGATTTCGTGAATGGATTTCTGTAGGAGCTCCATTTTTGAAAGCCATTTTTCTGATAAGTGGTGTTCCACGAACCTCTTAAGCTTGGACACAAATGATTGTCTGAAACGAACGGCAGGTCGCCTGAGGACCCGAACCAGCTTGTGCAAAGATCTATGTCATCAATAGAGTACCAAGTAAAGCTATCAGCAGAATACTCACGGCAATGTCACTTAACGATCCTGGCTGTTTCCGTCCAAACAGATGTCCAATTGAATTTGTAAATAAAGTTTTGATTGTCACAATACATCCAAAACGAAGGCAGAGCGCCACATTCTCCGAATGAAGAGGAGCTTGAAGAAAATTGCAGCGAATCCCAAGATGGCGGCACGCACAAGAGGCGCACGCCGAGTGGCTCCAGGCTCGTTGATGCTGCAAAGCGTCCAACAAAAGCATAAGAGGCTGCCTAGCAACGAAGACTGAAAGAAAATGTCTCCGCGCGACAAACATAATCAGGTGACTGTGCGCGTGCTAATCGGTACTCCCGCCACAATTTTTAAACTGTAAGCAAACAGCTTAACTGCCACAAATGCAAGGGTTAAATTTAATTAAAAAAACAAAAATTGTCTCACCAAACATCTAGGTCCATCTGCCAATATGAGGGCTAAACTTCCGAAGGAGTGCCACACCATTCCAACTAGCTGTGACAAACATAAAGTGGACGGCATCAGAACATGCTTATAATGACACAAATCCAGACATGGCAGAAACAATGTCGACTGTAAATCCAGTTGTGTAGGCACATATTTCACTGCACTTGGAGTCAAGACTTGCGTTTTGCCTGCAGACATATCTTCATGAACTCCCAACACGCCAAAATAGAGAAAATCTGTATTCTGTTGCACTAGATGTAGCACATAATACTTCTTCCTTCAAAGTCCAACAGATGAAATGTTTGTGAGCAGAGCACGCTTGGGCTGGGGCTGTCCGGTGTAAGGGACACTGGTGGGGCTGCGAGGCGTGTTGCTCCAGTTTCTCTTGTTTCTTGATGCTCCGTTTCATTTGTTTCTTGTGGATCTTTTGCTTTCTGTGTCCACACTTCCTCTGTTGTCTCTTTTGGACCATTTCCTCAAGGAAATGTACTTGTGGACCACAACCTGTTTCATGTGCTCTCTGGGCTTGTAGTTTCTGTAGGTTCCATCCAACCTGAAGACTTCCGTGACATGTCATCTCTAACTTCCTTGAGACTACTTGTAGTGCGTGAATAAGTCTCCAAATCGTCGCCAAAATGTAGTGGGTTAGTCCCATGCTTCGAGGTGATGAAGTAGACTTAGCCGAAAAGAGTCTTTGTAGGTTATTTATTAAGTTGTAACATCACTGGTAACAGCCCCACCAGGAGCTGCTTGCCTGCTGCTCAGCCCATCTTCCAACTGTCAACACGCACCCAAGCATTCCACTCATGTCCATCACACCAACATTCCATACAGAACACTCACACTGGTTGAGCAGCGAGGAACCAGGTAAAAGGGAACATTATAAACATAACATGAAGATACTACACACTTTTCTGAAGCAGAGGGAAACCGGACAGCTGTTCAATCAAACTGGCCTCTGAGTTTTTGAGTTGAAGTCATGCCATCTTGGACTTGGCGCACAATTTGCGTCTTGAAGCTGAAGTTGGCATCAATGCAGATGATCTTGTTTGTTAACCCAGATTATTTTCATCGAGCTAATCTTGGACTTTATTTTGCTTGCAAGCATTGACAATTTGAATAAATACCCTTTTGGTTGTGTTCAAATTGAAAAAGGCCTCCGATATCTAGGGGCCCTATCATGAGGGGCTTCACTACTTCAGCACAGATCCGAGCGCCATTTTTCATGCCCCTGAAATGTGTAAATCAATTAGTTTAATCCAATATTTCTCAGAGTTGGTGCATCATGTGAGACAACACAGCTCAGAAATAGAAAGATGCAAATATTGCCCACTGTTTCAGAGCTGTAGTTTCTGAAAATGAAGTTCTAACTTGGGGAAATATCAGGTTAATTGAATAGACTTTTCGCAATCTATGCGCATAAAAAAGGTGCTCTGCTCTGCACAGAGGAAGAGGAGCCCATCATGATACGGCAATTCTCCAGCTGGGCGTTGTCTGCCCTGAAACACAGAAAATAGAACTTCTCACTCAACTGTGTCACAATAACACACATGGTCCAGCATTGCTATGGGCTTTGAAGATCAAACTGCAAATGTAACTGAAGACATAGCTCTGTTTCCTTTTAAGAGACTAGAAATATAACAGATACAGGTAATTCCACGGTTAGAACACCTGCTTGTGCCTTGACAGTCAAATAATTATTGATACTTCAGTCACCTTTGTGATTGTTGATAATACAAGCATCCCACTTCTAACACTCTCTAGCCAAAGGCATTGAGCTCATCTATGGGTGCATTAGCACCTTAGCTGCTGAGGCTTTTCCACCCCCAGTTCGGGGCCTTTTTGATGTTTGGGACAGTTCGGACTTAAGCCTTCATAACTCTCTTTCAGAAAAGGTATCAAGGCCAAATATGTGTCTTTTTTCCCCACATTTTGGGTTTCTAAATGTACCAAGGATTTGTGGATCCAAGAAAATTGCCAAAATATAGCAAACGTTTTGTATTATTTTGAAAAATGGGAAAGAACTGCTGTGCAAGAAAGCACAACTTTTATTTTATAAAATTGATCAACAAAAGGTTTGCTGTGCTAGGATCACCCTCTTATCATCTTTCAAAAGGAGCAGAACTGTAAAAGTAAAAATAACAGTTTTTGCATTCTTGTGAGTTTTGGTAGATTTTCACAATTTTTGTGGTTTCTACTTACTTTCAGTTTGTATTGGAAACAGTTGTGAAACGCAAGGTGGAACCCACAAAACCTATACAGTTCTGAAAAATTGACAAAATTATAAATTTAGCGAGGGAAGATTTGGTCTTCCAAATAGAAATTAACCATTCTAAACCAAACCTCAAAAAAATAAGAAAAAAAATAGAAATAGGTGACAACACTTTTCTCTGTAACTTTTTGGCATTTTGAAAAAGTAACACACTTTAAGTCTGTCAGAACGTTCTGGTCACAGGGTTATATGGGGTCTTATTTATGAGCCCCCTGTGCAACAGTAGCATCCCTTTTTATGATGCTCTGGCGGCGCAGATTACAAAATCATATCTATTAGGTCATGCAAAGCCACTGTGCATGGCTTTGGATAGCCTCATAAATGTGGAGTAAGCAAGGCAGCGCAAATCGCTGCATTACCGTACTCTGCGCTTGAGAGGCGTTCCAAGGGTGTTGAGGTGGGTTTTCTCACGCAACACCCATGGATTTTGGCGCTGCCCCAGATTTACAAGATCATGTACACCTGGGAAAGTGCCAAATTCTTACGCTTCCCGAGGTGAGGCATTACGAGGAGAAATATCTTTATTTCTCCTCGTTGTTCCTCATTCTATGCGTGCTGCATTCATAGAAAGAGGAAAACGCGTCTTAGGATTGTTTCTGTGCAGGAAGGCGCCCCTTCCTGCACAAAAAAGTCCTGCCGACAACACAGGCACCCTTGCACTATATTGCAAGGTTGCCTACGTTGACACTAGGCTGCCGAAACAGTGCTAGCGAGGGGGAAGGACAGGAATGCACCATATTACATAAATACGGTGCATTCCTGCCCTTTCACTTTGGTGTAGGGCAGCGCAGGAAGGTGACTTGCTGCGCTGCCCTACGCCAAATCCCTGTAAATGAGGGCCATAGTGTTTGGTGGTTGTTCAAAAATACACAGTGCCTAGAGCTAACAAGTGAGTTATAGCTCACAGTAATATTCCATTGTGTACCAACCACGTGCTAATTCACATGAATAAATATAATGAATGAAACATTTGTATGAAAGAAACCTAAACATCTTTAAACTTTTCCCAAATTACTGAGTTTAGGAATAATGGTCATTTGTGAATTTAGTTACCCATACTATCATGTGATTCAGAGGGCATTTTGCAAAATGGGTTATTTTTTGCACACTGGCTGATATTTGGAGGCCCAAACTTCGAGAGAAAAGCAAATGTTCAATTATTCTGTGTTTTCATGCTTCTCCTGATCAAAAAGGTACCCCACATGTGGGACTGGGCCTATCGCACGAGACATGATAGCCTCCAAAATACAACATGGAGACAGCAAAATATTGCCTTGAAAACTGACCCATTATAGCACCATAGGCAGCTGCATTATTTGGGACCTGGCTTGGCTGCCACCGAAGAAACCTACCAAGCCCAGACTTTTCTGAAAACTAGACACCAATGGTTGCCCAGGGTGGTGTGGCTTACATAGATCCCCCTACATTTCAATGCGCAGCATGCCCTGCAACCTTCACCTTTTGGCTAAAATCACACATTTTCCTCACTTTTGCATGAAGGAATCGATGGGGATCCACAAAATTACTATCGCCCTACATACCCACACTTCACCCAATAAAAACAGTGCCCCAGTTGAGTGGCTGGCTCTATCACCCGTAACATGACATGCAGCAAAACACCAGGTGGAAACATCGAGTTTTCACCATGAAAGGTGACATTTTTGGGCAGGTTGGGTGCCTACGATTTTTGGATTAGGCTCAGTTGCCACCCAGAGAAACCTACTATCTACTAAATTCAGATATTTCTGAAAATCAGACATCCGGGAGAGTCCAGGGTAATGTGAAGTATGGGATCCCACCACATTTTCTTACCAGAATGCTCTGTACATCTCAAACGTGGGCTAAAATCACACATTTTCTGCTCACTTCTGTGTGGGAAAGTTTGAGAATCTGTCGGGATCAACAAACTTCCTACCACTCAGTGTTCTCATGGCAATCCCCAAGGAGGGTTCCATAAGTGAGAGGTGATAGCTGATTTCTCCCACACTGATCAATGCTCAGGATGCAATGGAAGCTCTGCCCTTACATCCTGAGTTTCTTTTTTCTTTTTGAAAGAAAATCATTCTGGTGCTGGCAAAAGAAGAATTTTCTTTGTCAATATGGTGGGCGAATCATTTACATCCACTGCACTTCAAAGGTAATGTGGAGGAAATTAACTGTTCATCCACTGCATCAAACAAAGTATGAGATTTTTGAGCCAAAGTACAAACTGCCATTGATAAAGAACCCCAGAATTTGCTGACATGAAACATCATCCTAGTGCTTTTCTATAAGGGAATACCAAGCAAACCAGCATCAGCACAGTTGATTGTGCTGATATTTAATAATGAAAAGGTCTTTGTAGGAGTCACTCAGTGCCCAGAACAGGAGTATCAGTGAAAGGTTCTCAGCAGACAACCAAAACATGTACAGTGCAGCCAGCATCAGTGCAAGTATGCTTTAACAAACAGTAGAGGTATACCATGACGAGCAGCAGTGCAAACACCCTCAGCTGACTGAAATGATAAAGTATTGCCAGCAGGACTGTAAACTTCACATACAACATGGACAGTGCAATACATCCATCAGGTGTAATGCTCCTGGACTAATACAGAGCAGGACAAAATAGACAAGTGTGCACTTTTGTCTTAACGGGATACGATTTACATCTCAGCCAAATGCAGTAAAAGGTTTCTTCACACCAGAAAGTGATGTCATAAATGATGTCATAGAACATGTCATGAGTGATGTAATATGTGAGGTCATAAGCTGTGCATTGTGGGGAGCGCAAATTACAATTAGCTCTGCTAACTATAACTAGTGAATTTCCGTATTTTGTATTTAGTTCAAAACGTTAATGTGGTCCATGACTTTTCATCTAACTATAACGTCACTTTTACCTTTGTTTTTTTCAGTGGAAATATACATGAAGTGATGCAGTTCTCCAAAGTGGAGGGATATGGAAAAGCTAAATCTGCACCTCATTGTGAGCTAATAACTCAGTGTGTTGGTCAACCTAATACACCAAGAGAGACCGGGCTGCTTCTATCCATATGCCCTAGTAGAATTACAAAGGTATAAGCAGGAACATGAGCAAAATCATGAGTGTGAACAAGAGTATGAACCTAAACATCAGTGGCATATAATTGTTGGCAAGATCAGTGGAACTCACCACTACACTAGCACATATACATGATCACTCTAATATCCCTATAAGGTGGGGAGAAGTGGATATAAGAAAACTGCTGGGAGAGTGATTGGGGAAAGGGGTGGGACAGGGTTCATGATTTAGAAATAGAGCTTTGAGCCGGGTGCCTAGGCACTGAATGCTATTTACAGTTGAATGCAATGAAGAGGAGTCAAAGCTTTTTAAACTCTCAATGCATGCCCAAATACAGATAACATTATACTGTAGGGGTTTATCTGATAGAGAGCCCTGTGGAGGCCACTAGCAGTGGCGGCTGGTGGATTTTGAAAGTGGTGGGTGAAAAATGTTGTACTCTAATGTAATAAGCGAGCGAGCGAAGCGAGCGAGCCCGAACTGCAAAAGGATGGTGCAAGGGGGTTCTCCCCCCGTAAGAAAATTTTGAAAAAAATTGATTCGAATGGTGGGTTTTACACCACACATTTACTGCAAATTGTTGAAAAAAGGGGGATCCAAATATAGCATTTTGAAGCACAAGTGTGAAGAAAACATTAGAATCAAATCAAAAAATATGCCCAAATCCTCAAACTGGTCTGCTTACAAAATGACCCCCAAGCCAAGCAAATACAACCAATGGAAACAGGCCCTCTAAGTGTTTCCTACCTGTAACACATCTCTGAACCACCTATGTTTTCATTGTATATAATAATGAAAATGCTGCAGTTTGTTCCTATGTATCTTATGCAACTTACAACCATTGACAAAGCCTATAGTCCTGGCTGGTTGTAGGTTTAATGTCACTCGTATTATATATCTGGAAGCAATGACAGAAGAAGCACAATGACAGGGGCAGCACACTATGCTAAGTACAGATTTTTAGCTTAACAGTTTTAAGCCACACTCATATTTACATCGGCTGCCCCTACGAGAGACCCCCCCCCCAGTTTTTTCATCCCACTTAAAGCCCTGCACACACAGAAGTGTGTGTGTGTTTCTTTTGTATATGGAGGGAGGCATGGTAGAAACGAAACGAAAGGCCGCGCATGGTTTGAGGTGGGCAGGGTTTGCTAGTCTTGGACGTTACACTGCTTTGTTTGGCAAATGCTTCCTTGCGAGGGCAAACATAGCAAACTGTTAATGGGAATAAGACCTTAGAAAAGAAGAGGGTCATAAAATGCTAAATGTTCCACTGATTGGTTTTCCTGCAATAATCCAGAACATTGAAAGATAAAATGTGCTGTGCTTGCCAGTGCTTATCATTGCTTACCTTCATTGTCTCTTTTTTTAAGTTTAATATTTTTGTTAAATTTCCATAAGGTGCAAAGACAGAAGTGCAACAAGAAAGTGTCCATAATGAAAGAAAATATGTAAACCTTAGTGTTGGTGAAAACACCGGTTGCTGATGGGTACGCAAAACTCTACTCTGCCATTGATATTGTATGGACTATTAAATTGTATGGACTATTAAATAACTTGGCTGGAAAGTCACTATAAAGAAGGTGAAAAAATGGTGTTAGCTGTTAAGAATAACCTTTACAACCATTGCAAGTGCATTCTCTGAACATGATAGGATGCATTTAAAGCCTTGCCGTTAAAATAATTCCCAATAATTCATCATGCCTCAATGTAAATTAAGTTAACTTTTATTTAAAACAAATGAAGAAATATTCAAGAAATCTTTCCTTTTTACAAATGTTCATGGAACATCGAGTAATGCTTTTATCTGCTTGTTGCCGGTGATTCTTTTATTAAAAAAAAAAAAAAAGAAGAGAAAAGAAAGGAAAAACTGTAGAGGGCAAAAGGCTTCTTAGGAGCCTACTGCCAGGGCTGTAGAATGGCGTATTGCTGAATACCAGGGCTGCCTAATCTTGATTCAACCTCACTCCTCTTTCTTCCACCACCATACGCTTTCAGTTCCTTTACCTCATTCTTGCAGGTTCTCTTTCATCACAGCTTTCCCCTTGTGACTGGTTTTCTACCTTTCTTTTCCTTCTTCTTTCTGCTTTTCTTTATTTTACTCTGAGTCAAAGTCTGATAAAAAAAAAGTCCCAATCTCTTAAACGTAGCCAGTGCCCACCATCTGGCACCACCTGCACAAATTAAGGACTGCTTGTGGTAGCAAAGCTCATGCACCAAGCAAAGATTGTGGTGCACAATATTTGAATTTTCTGCAATCATGCTGCTGCCAAGACCTCTAAATCAAAACGTCAAAGACTTTCATTTTTTGTCTACACTCTACATTATTCTGAGGCTGGTAGAATAAAGAATGCAATACAGATGAGCAAAAATAATACCTGGCAAGTTGTCATTTAAAAAAATCACAAGGAAACAACAAAATGGTGGTTACAAGTCCTATATAAAAAGGAAACTAAAATGATCTTAATATTTAAACTATAACTATTTATTTTGTCCTGTGTTGTAATTATTAGGGACCAGTTCAGGCAATCTGAAGCCCAAGGTGACATACAAAGCACACAGTGTTGTGTGTAACTGATTTTCATAAATGATTTTGCTGATTCCCTATTTTAACCGAGATCCATACAGCTCGACTGCAATGCACACATCACGTTACAAAAGGTAGTCTCTCCAATCAAGCAGTCTTGAACCAGAGTGCCACTGCAACACGGCCACCTGCTGCAAATATGCGAAAAACAGACACAGGACGATTGTTTTGTCGGGAAATTATGAAAAGAACACCTGCAATGACCCTCAGGGCCAGTGAAGAAGCATTAATCATCAACCTTCATTCTTGGAAGAAGGCGCATAACGGCAGGTGCTGTTCAGCAGCCATTTACTGGACAATGATCACACTCTGGGCGCCAAATTTCATTTAATAGGGACTTTTCGTGGTGTAAGCTAGTTCACAGTTATGCTACCCTTTTAGTTAAAAATGACGTAGATGGGTAATGACGCATTTTAAACTAACTGATGTGTATCTTTGATAGATCACTGCAGTACCGCTCTAAAATTTTGGATGCTCGTATGCTGACAAACCACTTTTAAGCAGTACAGTTTTCATTTAATTAGAACCACAAGTCTCTTAATAATACACATTTAACGATCACAAGACAAGCGAAGGCAATGTGAGAGGAAAATAAACTAAGGTCTTTACATTCTGCATCTATATGCATGATACTTAATCACTTTGTATCCTTTCTAACACTACCCCTTACTTATCAAATCAAATCATGCTGATGTGTGCTCTCTATTTGGTAGTGTAATAAAAAAGATCCACGTGCACTGCAAAGCTTGCCATACCTCAGGGATGTAGTTATCAGTGGTGCAGCTGGTGCAGTGGCACCAGGGTCCAGTGGAGGGAGGAGGCCCATCCTGCCCTGTACCTTCTACGGTTGATTTATGGGCCGCTCGCTCAGATTGTTTTAGACGACAGTCTGCCTGGGGCCTACCTCTGTGTTTACACCTCATACAGAGAGGGAGGGGAGGAAAAGAGCTTCATGGAGAAGAAAGGAGAAAGGGACGAAATAAAAGGAGAGGCGAAAGGCAGAATGGAGAGGAACAAGTAACAAAATTGAAGGGGATAATTATGAACGGGAAAGAGAAATGGGAGGAGGACAAGCACAAGGGGCAATGAAAGAAGAGAAAAGGGACAGAAATAAGGACGTCGGGGAGAAAGGTTATAATGGCTAGAGAGAGACAGATGAGGGGAAGTGAGAGCGAATGAGGAAAGGGCTAAGAAGGAGAAAGTGAAAGGGACGAAGAAGACGAGAAGGTGGAGGCATGGAGAAGGAAACATAGGTGAAATGAGGAACATGGACATCCGTAAGATGTGCAGCAGGTGCAGTGACAGCAGGGCATATGAGTGTGTCCATCCCCAATTATCTCTATTTAAATACCAGCCCAGGGCGAGCAAAGGGCCCTTCTTCCTTAGAAATCTGGCCTGTGAGCAACGGACTCCACTTGTGTACATTAAATGAGTGTGAAGTCACCGGGGTTATAAAAAGCATTTGTTTGTAATGCATCCATATGTTAACGAGATAATGTAGACAGCTGGATCTTTCCCTCGGCGTGTAGTGCACCATTAATAGTATTAATGCACCAGCTTGCCTGTGTATGTAGGTTGTGTATAGTGGACACTGTTACTGTGCACGAGAACCGTGTGCAGTGCACCGCTAGTGGTAAATGAGAGCTCTTTACAGTACAACACTATGTTTACAAATAAGAAGCGAGCAGTGCATCGCTAGCGGATAACACCACACATGCTCCCTGAATCGCTGCTTTATGGACATGTCCGATGAAATCACTGGCCTATTGATGGAGCTCTACAATCAACGCAGGAAAACTCAAGCAATTAGCAGATTCCTGCCAACAAGCGACGACGCACATTGCAAATGCCAGACAGGTGAACCTGGGTTACACGAGATCAGTCAGTATTTGTTCGATTCGGGCCTCTTTTATGACACCTTATCGTATAATGAATCCTATTGTGCAACTCCGTTTCGTTTGTTGCTAGCTCCCGTTTTTCTGCGCCTCTTAGAAAACAGGAGTCATGCAGGCCTTTGCAGCAACGCCCAGTGATTTTAAATGCAGTAACACAAGACATACACTACTGTTTTCCCGGTTTTGTGCATAAATGTGTGGAGTAAAAGCGAGACCAAGATTGAAAACATTATTTCAATGTAGAATCAAGCCTGTTTTGCCTGGTAATCACTTAATCTGCAACCATAGCAAAAAACGCTCAAATTAATTATGAATAGTGAAGTTATTTTACCTGTCTGCTAAATATGTTTTTTTACACCGAGGCTGCGTGCCTCTTCTCGCGACTCTGGCTACTGCCTTTAGTTTATTTCAGCTGATCTCGGGGCCAAGGTCACAAAGTGAGGTCAATCAGGAGGCATGTAGCTCTTCACTCCACGACACTCCCGCCTCATATACAATGCCGTTACTGCCTGCCATGCGCGAGAAGAGAGAGTATGCGCCGGAATCAATGGGCTCCACCCCACCCTGTGACGAGTTGGAAAAGGGTGGGGTGACAATACTCTCCACTCCCTGATTGACGTGGATGCTTAGTGATACAGGGCTTGCATTGGAAACGCCCGGGGCTCACTTTACCTCCACGTCATATAGGGGTGGAGACTGTGTCTTGACGCTCAGTCTTTGCCGAGCTGATGACATCACAGCCCTCAGGGCAGTGAGGTTGTTAGCCCGGCAAAGAAGGAGGGCAAAGTGAAAGTGCTGTGAGTCACGTGACGTGACGGCTACACACTAGTCCGTGAGTGTGTGTCATCAAAAGGATCAGTTGACAACATCGCAATGAAGCTGAATGGTGAAGGCACCGCCCCTTGCAAGTAAGTATGATTTTAATTAAACAGCTTAGGCATGGATTGCTGTAAATGTAAAGGGGGCGGAGCCCCGACGCCCTGTCACAGAAACCGCCACTGGCCACTAGTAAGGGGAGGAGTAGATCCTGTATATATTCTGTATTGTATCTGTATTTTATTTAGAGTTCTCTAAATGATTTCTTGTGTTATGTTTCGTATAGAGGCCCTAATATAGACGCGTTCATATATGCCGTATATGGTCATATTCGCATATGCCCTATTATGGTCATATTCGTATAAGCCCTATTATGGTCATAATCGCATATGCCCTATTTTGATCATGATCTTCTATGCCCTAATATAGGCATGATCCTTCACCTACATTAGTTCCCTACAGTACACAACGAGCTCTGAGGGTTGAACGTTATCTAGTCTGTGGTTAGAACACTGCAGGGGTTTTCCCGAACACAGGCCTACAATGTACTCATAAATTATGCATGAGCATTCACCAGCTACATCTCCTGCATAATATGTATGTACAAAGTTCACCCCTGACGTCTTCCTCATGTCTAACAAAGACCAATACAAACCATACTGAGGGACGAGATACTTTAGGGTATAAATACACCACATCTTGCCACGGTAAGACGGAGGGAACCGAGACTTCCATGCTGACACACTGACCAGAGACGCTGAGGCTCCTGCATGCAGTCGCTCCAGCTGACAGCGGTCTAACACAGCCCTTGCGGGGTGTCCAACTCGAGACCAGGACGGGGTCCCACACTCTCTCCATTCAGGTATGGGGGTTCGACTAAATCCTAGAAGGATTCTTGGCTCTTAGGCTTTTAGACCATGGTAATACATCGGTCCTTCCCTTCACCTTATAATTTGAATTCGGAAGACATACACAGCTCGTTTACCGACCCCTCCCATATCTTGGACGAATTTCTCAAATTTGACACCAAAGCAGTTGCCATCGCCATGTTGAGGATAAAATCAGGTTCCCCCACCGACATAGTACCGCCTAAATTTCTTCCCACTGTCGCCCCGGTATTATTGGAAAGACTTACTGAGCTATTTAATAACTCACTTGTAGAAGCAGACTTTCCTAGATGTTGGAAGGTGGCTAGGGTAAAACCGATCTTAAAAAGCCCACCGCCGACTCTATGCTGCTTGCCAACTACCGCCCTATATCTCTGCTTCCCTATTTCGGGAAAGTATTGGAATCTTTGATTAATAAGCAGCTTGTTAACCATCTGGAGAGCCAGGGATTGCTCGACTCTTCCCAATCAGGCTTCAGAGTGGCACACAGCACCGAGACTGCCTTGGTTGAGGTAACAGACAACATTAGGCTGGCCTTGGATAAACATCAGTCAGCCATCCTTGTTCTGCTCGATTTATCCACAGCCTTTGACACAATCTCCCACGGCATTTTAGAGCATCGGCTCTGGGAGATAGGTGTCAGAGGCACGGCCCTCGAGTGGTTTAAGAGCTACCTTACCGACCGTGTGACTATAGTACAGATTGGAAATAACCTCTCATGTGAGAGATCAGTCAAGATGGGAGTACCCCAGGGCTCTATTTTGAGCCCGACCCTTTTCAATCTGTACATGACCCCTCTAGCCAAAGTGATTCGATCCTATGGATTTGATGTCATATCTTATGCAGATGACACTCAAATTCTGGTCACTATTGGCCCAGACCCTACTGAAACCCAGCTACGCTTTAATAAATGCCTATCTCACATTGACAGGTGGATGAACTCCAATCACCTATAATTGAATGGAGCCAAATCTGAGGTTATGCTTTTTGGCAGCGCAGAGGAGCATTGGTCCGCCGACTGGTGGCCATCCCATCTTGGCCTCTGTCCCACCCCCAAATCGACGGTGCGGAACCTAGGTTTCCACATGGATAATCAATTATCCATGAAGAACCAAGTCAACCATATCATTGGCACGTGTTTTGGAGTAATGCGCAGCCTTCGAAAGGTTTTTAAGTGGCTCCCAGTGGAGGCCAGGAAACCATTAGTCCAAGGGCTGATAATAAACAGAATGGACTATGGAAATTCCCTACTGTTCTCAATTAACAGCAACCTTCTGGACAGACTGCAGATCTTGCAGAATGCCGCGGCTAGGCTGGCCCTAGATCTTCCGCCCAGATCGTCCTCCGCACCATGTCTAAGAACCCTTCACTGGCTACCGGTCAGGAAACAAATTCTTTTTAAAGTTCTGTGTCTAGTTCATAAACAGCTGTATGGAAAAGGTCCTAGATACTGGACCAGGAAATTATGCTGGTATCAACCTCGTAGGGCCCTTAGGTCTAGCAATCAAAATACACACTGCTAGAAAGGGAGGATGATCTTTCTCCTTCCTTGCCCCATCATCCTGGAATAAAATTCCCATTCATCTGCGAAATATCCCTGACCATAACTCTTTTCGCAAGAGGTTGAAGACATGGCTTTTTGACATCTAAGCCATCTTACTTCCTTTCGGAGTTGTTTGCGAGCGCCATGAGACTTTAGGGTGATGTGTGCGCTGTATAAATGCCCTCTGATTTGATTTGATTTGATTAGACCTACACATATGCTAGGTACACTCAGGTACATCTAGTTAGGCATCGTAGGAGTACGCGCACTTTTCATAATGCTTTTATATTCATGTATGTATTCATGATTATTGCAATATGGTAGAACTATTCTATCCCTTCACTTTTATCGTACTGCTGATAATATATCTCTGCTATTGTCTGCTGGTTACTGCAGCACATATATTTTACACTAGAATAACAACTGTTCAATAAATACTTATTGAAACGCCCAGACTGTTTATTCTGTGTGACTCTCTGAGACAAACCGAATAAGTAAGCACGAGTGACTGAGCGAAAAGTAGTATATTGTTTCCACGATTCTGAGGAATTAGGGTTGTAATGGTCTATGGTTGCCAGAAACTAATCTCTCCCCGATAAGAGGAGATTCTAGTGGCACTGTGAGCTAGCTAATGCAAATCCGGCTAGCATATACGGTGGGGGTGCACAGAGTCAGTCTAACACCAAGCCCACAGTTTATGTTATCCAAACGCGCAGGTCCTGCATGGGTACTATAGGAACTACACGACATGGCACCGCCAATGTTGGTTGGGTACTTATTTAACAGTAGAATCTGAGTAGTTCAGTCTTGCTATTCTCAGAGAACCTACTCACAAAACCCCAGAGACGTCTGGAGTGGGTGGGCACAAACTCCGCCACAGCTGAGTAGGCGAAATATCCTATTTATCGGCTGTTGGTTAATCAAGCTTGAAGGACATTTAGTTCCTAAATTGTGCATAAAACCTTTTAACTAAGTTCTCTTGGAAAAGCTTTTCTTCTCAAAATGACTCAGAGCGATGAAGAAAGAGTAGATCTGCATGTCTCAGCAGGAGAACCACCCGAAAATGCAATTGAAATTGCACCCAAATTCAGACATACGCTCACCATGAAACTATTAAAAAATGGTTTACCACCAAGGGGTGGCGTAGTAACTCTCGTGATTGAGGCACACGAATCAAATAAAACAGAGGTATTCTATTCATGGGTTACATTCCCAGCAGCAGATGCTGTAACAAAGACATTTCACTACTACATAGAAGGAGATGCACCAGAGGAATACTGTCCATTCGATGACATAGAGATTCCACTAACGTACCAGGAACACTTATACTGGTTTAAAGGTGCCCCACCCCACTTAAGAGCAAGAGTAAGATTAGGCCCGCTCGGAGGAGACAGGGCCACATGGCCAATACTAGCGGCTTACACACCGCATCCTGACATTGGAACAATGCCACAGCCAGAATTACTCACACAACACAGAGATTTAATTAAAATCTACAGAAACCTGACACAATTCGTCATGAGGACTCTCGCAGTTCAACCAACAACAGTTGCAACAAACAGGACCCAATTCCAGGGTACAGCAACTAAAATTACTCCTCAAACATTACACGCGGTAATGGGTAAAATGCCCGCAAAACGCGAACAAATACCATTCTGGATAGCTCAGAAAATAACTCAGCTTGAGGCGGTATTCCTGAATACTACCACCTATGATAAACACAGAATACTAACAATCTGCTTACCCATGGGGATCACACCACAAGTAGAGGACTGACCCTCTTGGGGTTCAGTCTTTGCTGCCATATATACCAGAACACATGGTATCCCGTCATTAGCAGTAGTACCTTACGTATTGAGACAGATACAAAATGAGTACGGAGCAGAACCTGCCCTAAACTTAGGGATGAAGTTACTAAATAACTTTGACCAGGTATCAGCCATAATACTAGCTAACATTAAGGGGGAAGCAGATTCAGTGGCGATCCGCCAACGCCTAAGGGAGTTCAGTCCAGTGGATCAACAACACGAACTATCCAAAATAATTGAAACTGCATATGCAGAATTAGGCAGAGACACTCTAGGTGGGAAAGCATTAAAACCACAACTGGTGGGCAGTTCTGAAAAGGACACTACAAAGCAGACACCTACTTCTTCTAAAAAGAAGTAGGAAAATAAAAAACAACAAAAGTCTAAAGACAGCAGATCTCAATCCAGAGGTAGGTCTCCTCAACAGGAGCCCTCTGAAAGGAGGTATAACCTCAGGAATAGGGATAATATTAAAAAACCTGACAGGTATCAGGATACTGATACTCGTTCCTCTTGTTCCTTTCAGGGTTCATCAAAAAACTCTGAGAGGGAAGGACGGTCAGAGGAGCGTACGAAGTCCAGAGACACGCAACGCGCTGCGGACTACGCACCTAAAAAAGAAGATAAACAAAAACAGAAACCTCTGTTCAAAAAGAAGAAGGTAGCAGGTCTCAAGATCAGATATGCCCAGAATTCTGAGGACACAGCTTCTGAACGGGGAATGGGCTCTGACGATGCTAGACAGCGCGGCAGAAGTAACAATAGCTCGCCAGAACCTGAAGGAATTTCTGGTGACAGCGGAGTTGAGTGAGTATATCACGGTGGAAACACCTGATACTCGGGTAAGTGTCCCACATAAGTTACATGAGATGACACTCAGGATGGAGGGGGACAAGCCCAGAAAAGTTAAAGGTTTATTTTGGAAAAATCTGTCATCTGGATATGACATCCTATTAGCAGAGCAAGACTGGTCGCCAGCATTCGTCATGGAGTGCCCTAAGGCAGAAAAGGTAATTTTTTCAGCATTTTCCGACCTCGTTCCCATACATTTAAAACATGCATATGCGCAGGAGTGGGCGGTTGCCCTAGCTCCAGCATTGTAAAAAAATCATGTTGGTTGGGATGAGGATTCAACCCACCACATGATCCCGTTAAAAGTTTCCCCAAATGCTCAAAGGCAATACCCTAAAAAGCAGGAAGTTAAAAAACAAGTCAGGGAGATCCTAGATCACCTTGAATACCAGGGTGTGATAGAAAATTGCACTTCACCTATGAACAATCCTTTGTTCCCCGAAGCCAAACCTGACAACACATATCGTCTAGTTTTTACAGACATTTAAACACTTGCACAAAGACATTTGCAGTTCAAAATGCACACAGTGCCGCATTAATGAATAACATTGTGCGACAAAAATACAAAACAACACTTGATATCTCAAATAGATTTTTCTGCCAAAATATAGCGCCTGAAAGCAGGTATCTGACCGCTTTCTCAGCGCTAGGGTCCCAACGGCAATTTTGTCGTTTGCCCCAAGGGTATAAGAATAGCCCGAGGTTGTTTTCAGCAAAGGTAACAGAGTTACTCCAAAATTTGGATGAAGAAGCATTATCCTATGTAGATGATATTTATCTGACGGATGATGACTTACCGAGGCACTTGACCAGGGTGAGCACCATTATTATGGGATTCGCCTCAGGGCAATAAATTTAATTTAAAAAAATCAAAAATTGCCCATCTCAATGTTCTATTTTTAGGGTATGAGCTGTCAAGTGAAGGAAAAAGCTTAGCAGCTAACTTTTTAGAAAAGTGTGCGCTGCTCCAACCTCCAAAATCATTAAAGAATTTACAATCAATTCTGGGATTCCTAAATTTTGGTCGAACATACATTTTGGATTACGCAGAAAGAGTAAAACCTTTCTACGACCTAATAAAACCTGATTTTTCAGTCAGACAATGGACACAGGAACATACAAATATCCTGCGTTCTGTACATGAAGACATGATAGCTTCTAAACATTTACAGACATGCGTAAACATACGCAACTTAGTGATCCGAGTAATAGCGGGTCAATGCGGGTACACTTATTTAACTTTCAATGAAGGCGAAACGGTACCAATCGCATACAAATCACACCTGTACACAAACGCAGAGATGCGTTTTACTTCAACAGAAAAAATCCTGACAGCAGTGCAGACCGCTGTAGCAAGAGAAAGAGCTCTGGCTGAGGGAAAGTGCATAATAGTCGTGACCCCAGTACCAGCCTTAGAGGCTGTTACAAAGGCTAGCATTCCAAATGCGAAAGCCTTACATCCCAGATGGATACAATGGGCTAATTCTCTTACTGCAACGGATGTTGAATACAGATTTGATCCAAATTTAAACACACAAGCATTTCTGCAATACGAACAAGAATATCCTCTTCCAAATGAGATTTTGCCTCTAGATCAGTATGAATACATTATTTACACTGACGGATCTGCTCAACCAGCCATAGGGAGTAAGCAAGCTTACAGCGCAGCGTGTGCAATCGTTAAAGGTCGCATGCACGATGGAAAGTTCCATCCAAGTAGCACTAAAACGCAATCTCTAGGAGACTGCACGGCTCAGTTGGCAGAATTAAAAGCACTGATACTGGCACTTGTAAATACGGAACACGAATTCCCCACACTAATTGTGTATGATTCCTTTTACTGTGTACAGTCGTACAATGAATATTTACATCATTGGGAACAAAACGGGTTCAAAGATGTGAAAGGTGGCACAATTAAGCATAAAATGCTATGGGAACAGGTAGTGGAGTTGAGAAACGAACTACCAAGCGCTCACGTGATACATACACTGAGTCATCAGCGTGATGGCGTTCACGTTGAAGGGAATACATTGGATGATGAAGCCGCAAAGGGGGCTGTTCGTACGGCGTCCGTAGCTGCAGTTACTCGTTCAAAACGAGAATAGACGGCGAGATTTTGGTAGCTGTCAATGCTTCACGCAAAGGCAGCACAGCAGTACCTAAAAAATGTCCACTCAAGTACTCCTACAAGTTAGATGCACAAAACATTCCATATGCTCAGATTCCTGGAGTGGGGGATAGAGTAATACCAAATATGGATCGTATGCAAGGCTTAATTCTAGCAGCACACAAGGGTTTGGGTTCTGCACATACAGGCGTTACAGCGACTATTTCTTTACTGAAACAGCGCTACTGGTGGCCAGGGTTAACAAAGCAGACCAAAGACTATGTCTTAAAGTGCGACATCTGTCAGCAGATGAAGGACTCCACCGTAACACGCCCAGCGCAGACACCATTACTAAAATCAGACAAACCTCTCGCATGTGTTTATTTGGACCACTGCGGACCCCTACAATCTGATGGGGCCAAGAAATATATCATGGTTGCAGTGGATTCCTGCTCTAGATTCCTATGGGTTTGGCCTCAGCGCTCGGCTGACGCTCGAACTGTTATAAAAGATTTGCGAGTCTTTATCGGCACATACGCAGTTGGCACGTTACATTCTGACAGTGGCCCGTGTTTAGCTCTCGGGCTTACAAAGAGGCCATGGAAGGAATGGGCGTAGCATTGCCGTACTCCTCTCCGTACCATCCTGAGGGAAATTTGGTTGTGGAGAGGAAAAACTGGGACTTAAAGCAATCTTTAACAGCTAGGGTATTAGGCAAAGGCGGTAGATGGGTCGATCACCTTTATGGGGTCCAAAGAGCAATAAACAATCAGCCAAGAAGCTCTCTAGGGGGTGTCACTCTTTACGAGGTCCTATTTGGGACAAGAATGTGGGTACCTGATCTTGATTGTGAAGGCACAGTGGCGGATGAAAAACCATTTGTTATCCATGATCGTTTGGCTGTTTTACAGGATCTAAATGAATCCAGGACACAACAAAGCAACTTCCACTTAAAACAGACCGCCACTGAGGAAGTCAAGGCAGTAATGGCAAGACCTTTCTGGATCCCAAAAGTCAGGGATCTGGTCAGAGAAAAGATTGCAGACAAGAAAGAATTCAGACCATCCTACAGAACAGCTGTACCGGTCCTAGCAATCCAAGGCACAAGAACTGTACTTCTGTCACCCCTTGCCGGAAAAAAGGAGAATAGATTCGTCTCAATCGACCTAATCACGCAACACTATGTGGCCGATACTAAACAGTAGGCCACGTGGACTCCACAGTAGCAGACGCCCTTCTCTCGCTACAATCCAAGAAGTTCAAACAGAAAGACTCATCACTTTTGAAGAGCCACCTGTACGGAATGAAGGACTAGGCAAAAATGCTATGGAACTCGTTCCACTTCAACAAGAAGAAAATCAACTTAACAACCAAGTTGCAATCAGACCGACTACAGACATCTACGTCAACATGCCTCGTCAAGAGCAAAATCCAATTTCAACAAATCCCGATGCAATTCCAACAATTGATCGAACTGCTTCCGGCTATTTCATTAACTTTGATACTTTTCACTGGATCCAAGCGAGCCGGAAACGACACCAGCCAAAAAATCACACAAACAGAAACTCATTGACTTTTTAAACTTTTTTAGAAAAACTTACCTGGTGTCACCTTGGATAGAACTATGGTATATCACTGGGATTCTATTTTTCCTTTTCTGGCTAGGTTTAATTATAACTTTTAGAATGCTTATTAATGGACGATATCTCCAGCAGAGCTCTACAGCCCAAAGAGTCAATTTGATTTTAAAACCACACCAGTCTTCACATCGTGAACCAAGAGACTTGTCTTCAGTGAACATCACAGCAGTTCCTATACCGGACGGTATAGTATGGGACAAGATTGATTATGATATATTCGGTCCGACTGAACTTTTAAAGCTTAAACATGTATTTTAAATTTCTTTAAGTGATATCATTACCTCGAGTACATTTTCTGATGATTGGGACACTGAAACTGTGCATGATTTAATGTCTGATTTAGAAAAAACAGCAGCATTTCCGAACAATGAAAGGTTAGAAAGTACTTCAGACTATGATACATTGTACTGTTACCAACATTATGGTAATCATTTCTTGCACAAATCCATAACACCTAGAAATGTATTTGAATACCACCAGTGGGAACACTGCCCAACACCTCCGAAATGTAGTTCGCAAACTTTTGCACAGAAATTCACATACTTTTCAGGGTTTAATACATCTGACCCGAAGTCATTTTATTACAAAGTGGCAAAAACATCAGCACAGAAAATTATGTTGACTATCACCAAACAGATTTACTCTGCTTCCTTTATGGCCCAGTTGTCTACACAGGGTTTCGACCAATGGAAGGACACTATAGATTTAAAATCAATCTGGGGTTCGAGGGACTGGCAAGTCCAGGGAACAGAAGCACTTTTTAGAGCTTGCCTCATTCCACAGCAGATAATATTTCTAAATGACACTGTGCAACAGACATCCTGTCTTGGACTAGCCAAGAACAAGGAAATGAACACACCGGGGTTTCCAGCACCATCACAGATGGGTGGGGGGCAGAATTCAACTACACATGGGTAGGATTAGATGACATTCTCCAGTACAACAGGTCAGATCCCAATTGGACAGAATGGCTGATTTGGCCCATTGACACAAACACATGTCAACAGAGATTCCTAGGTATAACCGAGGGGTTTAGTATCAGTAGGCCAGATACACGCTATGTACAAAGACAACACCCAGGGGTAGTTACATCCTATAGTGTTGGGAAGTTGTGCCTTGATTGGCTAGAGACCTCAACACTCACAGAAGTAAAACATCACTTGACCTTACTCACACCTGATGTGGACCTTAGGGATTTCTTGTGCGGCCCAAGGAAAACACGTCAGAAACATTTCATATATGCTGGCATTTATGCCTATTATAATGAAAACTGGAAAATATCACAACAGGAGGACGCAGAAAGAATACGGGAAATAGACCGTATTAACCTAGAGAAGGCATTAGCTGCAGTGGATAATGGGTTAACAACTTTGACCTCCAGGATTTACTCCTTAGGCAACATTGTGTCTTCGGCAATCGACAAATTAGAACAAGATCTGGCCTTGTTACAACACGGGCAATCCCAATTACGTTCTATTATGATGCTAAGCTGGACGCTGCAATCTCTGCGTGCAGGCTATGTGCCCTGGTGTTTTATAAACACCACGTCTCTGTTTTCAGAATACAATCTAACTGATAAACAGACAGAAATGTCACAAAGGGAGCCAGATATACAATGCTACGGATTGAGAAACTGGAAAGGTTACCATTCACTGTAGCCGAACTACCATCAACTGAATGGCTAATTCATGGCCAAATCACTCTGCCGGTCACTACGTTTCAGTTTCAATATTGCCTTGAGCAAAGGCAGGCAGGCAAAAATGAAAAAATGGGTAAGGGATACGTCAAGGAAACTTGGGAGTTACCATATAGATATCGATGCCGGAATGGGGATCGGGAAGTGTATCTGAGTGGTACAAACTGCAGGAACGATTTAAGCGGTACTCTCATGTGTCAGGATATTTCTCTACATGGAGCATGTAGTGGTTCGGTAGCGAACTTATCATGTCACATGTCAGGGACCCCAGCGGCCATGATCACGGTGGTTTTCCAGCTGCTCTCGAATGGGAGTTAAGTATGCTAAATGATCAAGGTTGCTGTGGGATGCTTCCGGGCGTCGCCTATCTGGTCACTGTTAACTCCAGGGTTACTTGCTGTATGCAAGTATTGTTTCCGCCACTGAACACAGTCAGGGAGGCGCCGTTATGGCCTTCATTGAATGTTTCCTTTATACAATTTGATACTTTGAGCAGACTGAAAGCCATGCTTTTACAGCAACCCGTGCCCTTAACCTCCGCTCGAGAAATCTTTGAACTTCAAGTTGCAAGGACCTCGACTGAGATTCAAGCGCTTATACGTACAAACTTCCCCTTTCATTTCACAGAAATGGTGGGTCGTATCTTTAACATGTCTGATACGAGCGGTATTGTACACCTATTTAAGACCATAGGGTCAGGACTATTAAGCACCTTTCAGACAGTCCTCGGAGTAATCCCAAATTTTATACACTCCGTACTGGGAAGCGTGTTTGGAGGTCTCCCGCTCATCCTGTTCCTAATTGCAGGAGTCCTGATTGTAATCTTACTGTAATCTTACTGCTACGCAATGGACGGCCCAATTTCCGAGGAAATGACGAACGTACTCATGGTACCGTGAACGCATGGTACAGCTTCTGGGAATACCTTGCCTAAGACAACTGAACGGCTCTTGCTTTCTATCTTTTAGACCAGTCTGGGTGGACTGCATCTTACCTGTTCTTCGATGCCTGTTTTGCGGAGAAGAATGCACGTTGGAACTCTAACGTTTCTGTCAGATACGCCTCCGGACATGGATGCTATGCTGGACCCCCTAAAGGCCCATGCTCTGCGTTGTCCCCAGCGTCTTCCAATTCTGATGAATGCATTCCTTGAGAATCCACAGGTGCCATTTGCTCCTGCTGGGTTAGGTGGTTCCTCCACAGGCACTCAGGTAACAACTGACATACAAGCTGCCGCAGCACCGACTGTTGGCAGTGCTCAATTCCATCTATGTGCGATTGACGTTCTCTGTGAGGCGTTGGATTTGTCGTCTGCAGTAGCCTAACACCGATAATACTGTATCTTCCAGCCAGGACACTTAGGGGCCGATTCCGATCTCGGCAGGTAGGGCTCCGAATCGGATTCGGCTTAACCGGATCCGATTCGGAGCCCTATTTCCCGACCGATTCGTACGCGCGTCCGGGCGAGCGAGTACGATGCGTATTCGCCGACCGACTCGTCCGGGCATCCCGACCGCTCCGACCGACTCGATCCCGGGTCTAACCGCACCGACCGACTCGCACGGACATGACTCGCACCGCGCAATGGAGACGTTCCCCGGCCGGGTAAGTACGATGCGCGCTGCGAGCAGTCCGACCGAGCCGCGCACTCCGGCTCGAAAGAGCTGTCGGAGCCGTACTTTGGGGGTCCGTGTCGGACCCCCCTGTACGCGTAGCCGCGCGAGTCGCACACAGGGGGGACCCATGGGTCCCCCCTACTTGTGCGTGTATGGCGCAAATCGCTTCGCCGCGTACACGCTGTAGGGGGCGCCCTTGTCCGCATCGCACCCATTGAGTCAATGGGAGCCCGCGTACGCGTTGTACGACAGGCTCCCATTGACTTCAATGGGAGTCCGACCGACTCGAGTCCGATGGCATACGTGCGCATCGTACTCGTTCGGTCGGGCTGCACGGGTCCGATTCGGTCGGAAATCTCTCCGGGTCCGGCTCGGTCGGAGAGATTTCCGGCCCGAATCGGAATCGGCCCCTAAATCTGGAATTGGCTCATCGCGTCCTGGGAAAGAATTCGGCTTCTCCATTTCGTTTCATAAATAAACAAACTAAATTTGGAACATTTCCTAAATTGACACTTTCACTTGAGAAAAGAATGGCCTTTTTCTGCTTATGGTAATGCAGCTTTTATAAGTGAGACAGAATTAACTTTTTCAAGTGGCAACAAAAGAATAGCTGACTTTTAACATTTTAATCATTTTTAAAGGTCTTTTTAAGACCATGTTTTTAGCTGTTCTTAAGAAAATTTTTAAATTGTCCAGTTTTTAAGTATGGTCATTGTCATTCAATTCGAAAGTGGAGTGGGTGTTATGTTTCATATAGAGGCCCTAATATAGACGCGTTCATATATGCCGTATATGGTCATATTCGCATATGCCCTATTATGGTCATACTCGTATATGCCCTATTATAGTCATAATCGTATATGCCCTATTTTGGTCATGATCTTCTATGCCCTAATATAGGCATGATCTTTCACCTACATTAGTTCCCTACAGTACACAATGAGCTCTGAGGGTTGAACGTTATCTAGTCTGTGGTTAGAACACTGCAGAGTTTTTCCTGAACACAGGCCTACAATGTACTCATAAATTATGCATGAGCATTCACCAGCTACATCTCCCGCATAATATGTATGTACAAAGTTTACCCCTGATGTCTTCCTCATGTCTAACAAAGACCAATACAAACCATACTGAGGGACGAGATACTTTAGGGTATAAATACACCACATCTTGCCACGCACGGTAAGACAGAGGGATCCGAGACTTCCATGCTGACACACTGACCAGAGACGCTGAGGCTCCTGCATGCAGTCGCTCCAGCTGACAGCGGTCTAACACAGCCCTTGCGGGGTGTCCAACTCGAGACCAGGACGGGGTCCCACACTCTCTCCATTCAGGTATGGGGGTTCGACTAAATCCTAGAAGGATTCTTGGCTCTTAGGCTTTTAGACCTACACATATGCTAGGTACACTCAGGTACATCTAGTTAGGCATCGTAGGAGTACGCGCACTTTTCATAATGCTTTTATATTCATGTATGTATTCATGATTATTGCAATATGGTAGAACTGTTCTATCCCTTCACTTTCATCGTACTGCTGATAATATATCTCTGCTATTGTCTGCTGGTTACTGCAGCACATATATTTTACACTAGAATAACAACTGTTCAATAAATACTTATTGAAACGCCCAGACTGTTTATTCTGTGTGACTCTCTGAGACAAACCGAATAAGTAAGCACGAGTGACTGAGCGAAAAGTAGTATATTGTTTCCACGATTCTGAGGAATTTGCGTTGTCATGGTCTAAGGTTCCCAGAAACTAATCTCTCCCCGATAAGAGGCGATTCTAGTGGCACTGTGAGCTAGCTATGCTATGCATTGTGCCACAATGCCAGTTTCATGGAAGGCCAGAATGCTAGTGTGCTAGTGTTTGTGTGGAAGCGGAACCCTGTGCCCCAAAATTCAGGCCATCCCTAAATTTAAAGCACCCAAAATTTACTTCTGGCTCCACTGTGGGTTTGATCTTGCATTAAAGGCACCTTCCCCAACATAAGACTTGACATATGTGTAGCACATAGATAACTGGGACACTCAATAACTGAGTCCTAGATCAGGGAAAAGTTAAAGGGTTTTATTACAAAATCTCAAAATCAAGCAGTACAGAAATAAAAGCTCAAATATAGAGTACATAATCCGAAGTCAGAATTATTTTAAGTCCCAAATGAACAGCAAAATCAATAAGAAATTGAGCAACTTCCCTTGAGGAACAGGAAAATCTTCTGGCTCACCCCCAAAACCAAGGAGTTCTTATACAAAATTCTTGCAACCAAAATTAGAGAAAACTGTAGATTCATCATGGAATGACTAGAAGTAACCAATATTGGGAAAATTGAAGAATGAATCGTCCTCATAAGGCCCGTAACATTATCCAATTTCGAAGAAATCTTCGAGCACGTTCGGCAACACATTGTCGTAGGAAGTTCAACTAACATGCAACATTTCTAAACAATAGACTATACACCAGTGTAAGAGTGCTAATGCAGCAACTGAACTACAGCAGAAGGACCTTGGGTTCTTGCAGCATTAGAAACATTAGAAAGTTCATTCACAATACGTGCACATTTAGTAAAACTACTTAAAGATATCATTTTGCCTTTGCTCTGCAGAGTCTGTGAGGAGAGAAGAAGCGCAGGGGAACCAGATGGGAGGGGGAAGAGACAGGAATGAGATGACAATGCAGCATCAGAACAGCATCCATGTTAACTTAAAATGGAGTTTTCAGCAAAACATGACATAAATAAAATACGTAAATAAACAAACATCTGTACATTATTGTAAACTAATTTCATCTACATTGATAATAGTTCTATATTACTGCATTGGATAAATTATTACAATCATTATTCAGCAACATTTATTTTTCATGAAAATGCAAATCTTAAAAACTTTCGACATTTGCCATACATCTGCCCTGTAAGGGGTCAATGTTGGACATGACCATAGGATGTGTGGACGTGTGGGAGCAAAATGTTGTACCCCAGAATTGAGACACCCCGAAATTTACCTCAGTCAGATTCTCACATTCCGTTGGATCAGAGATGGTGTTAAACCTCAGTTTCATGAGGCAATGTGTCCTTGTGTTAAGGGACCTCTCCAGGCATCAAAAACAGAAATACAATCAATTAAATAAATGATTTGGGATGCTCAATAACTGATTTCTAGGTCAATGAAAAAGGGTTTTATTACAGAATTCAGGAAAAAATAAGCAGTACCGAGTAAATGCCATGAAGACTCTCAAATGCAGAGTTATACAGAGCTTGCAGGAATCAGAAATTATTATAAGTCCCAAATGGGCAGCAAAATCAAGAAAGAAATGGACAGCATCCCTAGTAGAATAGGAAATTCTTTTGGCTCACCCCCCAAATCGAGGGCTTTTATACTTTATTTTTGCACATGAAATTACAGAAACCACAGTCTACTGAGGTCTGTGGAAAAGTATCATTTCATCAACAAATCAGAGCACATGAAAAATAAAGGTCACGTTGCTTTATCAGCTAAGCAGTATCCCATTACATGAATTATTATTTAAAGTCACTTTGCTTTAACACCTAGGCACTAGCCCATTGCATAAATAAGCATTCAACACCCTCTATGCTAATATCGTCCGGAGAAGCTAGAGCAGAACTAGATACACAAACAATAATGAGTTATGTGAATGAAAAGAGCACAGCGACCCAACAGAATGTCCTTGTAAATGTGTCAAGTCATAGCGGAACAGAGAAAAGTTAATCATGAGCAGAATAACAATACCAGTGAGAACAAACCATTACATCTCCGCTTGGCTGTGAGCTGCAGAGTTTGCGAGGAGAGAAGGTGGGCGGGGGGAGAGAGCAAGATGCATGAAAGAATTGACTTCTATCTTGGATAAGATGGCTTTTGTTCAAGAATGTGACCTATTTAACATACATGAGAAAAACGCACTTCTACACTTCATAGATACTTTGTTCCAAAAGCAATAGCACTACATCAGAGTATACATGTAACATCGAGTGTGAATTCATTCTGCTCATTGTTACTAGTGATGGACAAAAATATAAACCGATAAAAATCTGTTACAGGCAGTCACAATCTGTGTAGTTACACCTCTAGCACTTGGAGTCCCTGTGAAGCCCTGCTTTGAAAAGTTTGGATCGTACCCAGCACCAATTGTGTGGTGTTGGACCTAACATCCTTGGTGTGGTTTTGCCCAACCTTTTGCCTTCTATCTTCCTGTTTTTTCTGAATTCGATTTTGCTGGCTATAGGCCTATGAACACTTAACCACTCTAACCAGTGCTAAAGTGCTTGTGCTCTCTCCCTAAAACATGGTCACATTGGCTCCACCCAATTGCCACATTTAATTTACGTGCAAGTCCCTAGTAAAGTGGTATCACATGTACCCAGGGTCTGTAAATGAAATGCTACTAGTGGGCCTGCAGCACTCTCTGTGCCACCCACTTAAGTAGCCCTTTAAACATGTCTCATGCCTGCCAAGTGCCTGTGTGCAGTTTAAACTGCCATATATCGACCTGGCATAATAAACCTTTTACGAAAAATGAGATGTATGCGGTGCACTCCTGTATATCACTGTTTAAACAAATCCCTTTTTTTAAAATTTGTCTGACCTAACGAACTAGGTTTTAGTGTGCTACGCAGTATTTGTGGGCTGCCTGTCCCACATGTATGAGAATGAAGAAAGTCAAGTAACACTTTACATGACAAACTGCGTGCACTACAATATATGTTCAACAAGCTTAAATAAATGTTGACTAGATCATCAAACTGTATACCTAATACTTTAAAACAAAATGTTGAACAAAAACACGAACAAGCTTCAAGTTGATTGTGTTCAATAATTTTTCTTATTGAAAATGTCAAATAATAATTGTATCATGTAAAGCATCAAGAAATGTTAACAATACATGATCAGGTGTAACTTTTGAACTGATACAAGGTTATTCAACCTAAATGCGTTTCACAATTTATACAATGTTAATTATGCGCAAACAGTCGAAAATAGCCAGATGCATTTCGGGACAATGTCCCTTCTTCGGGGGCCACTGTAATACAAAAGAATATGTGTACAAGTAAATATTAACTGCATGACTCTCAATTTTAAAAAAAAAAACTTGCCAAGAAAGTTACCACATAGCTACCAAGGTCAGACACCATATTGCCTGATTTAGTACATAACGTGGTGGTCAGAATAGAAGATGGAGAAGAAGATAAGGAGAAAAAGATAAGGGGAGGAAGAGTTGCCGTCACCAATTGATGTTACTGTTTAAGTCATCCTGGTTGTTGCCCCCAACAAGAAAAATGACGACTCGCCAAAAGCTGCCACCTGGTGCTACACGTTGCAAATCACGTACAAGAAGAAGGTGCGCAGAAAAGAAATAAGTGCAAATAAAAAATCTGGCGGATGCCGTAAACGAACCTACCGGTCAAGTGACTGAGTGTTAGCATATAGTAAGATAACACGGGAGAACTGATAAGCTGATAGAGATGCGCTACAGGTCAACAACCTGAAAATAACAGGGATAAAGGATGCATGAGAAACGTGGATACTAAAAAAGTGTAAAAAAATAAGCCTCAAACCTGTGACATCTAGAAAAAATACCTGGAAATGCGGGTAAACCAACGTAACCATATGCAACAAAATGCAGAAAAATAGTAAATACAACGGACTTGAAAAGAGCCTCAATGAGCGTCCAGGAACCTAAAACCAAGAAGCTTAGAATCTATGACTCACCAAAACGAGAGAAGACAACGCCTCATATCGAAGATCGTAGCTGCACCATAATTGCTGGTGAACACTGGCCCTGTATTTAACTACCGCGGAAGCCCGCGAAAATGACGGACATCACCTGACTGCGAACATGAGAAACTGAGAAAGGAAAACTATGCGAACAGAACCGCCATCTTGGAAAGGTGCGCTCTGAAGTGAATTTAACCTGAAACCGGAGACTGTACTCTGAAAAGTACCTCTGAGCCACATAGAAACCCTGAAAACGAACAGAAACACCAGTAAATGCTCCAAAATAAACCCGATAATAAGTGCGTATGGAAAAGTACCGCCAAAAATGGTGGAAACAGTAATATAAAACCAGTTCAAAGACCGGAAACACAACTAGTGTGCTAAACCCCAATGAGCATGCGTGGAAACCAACACGAAAAAATACGAAAAAATACGTGCGTGATGATGAGTGAACGTGAAAATTGTGAACAAGTGCTGAGAGCATAGAAAGAAAGAAACATGAAAAAATAACAGACAAATGATTCGCATTACATGAAACGGTTATGAAAAAATACACACATGACTAAATTATAAACCTCTGGCAACAACCATATTATTTGTCTGATACAATCACATCCAATGACCCCAATAATCAAAGAAGGTCCATTAGAGAGATAACAGGAAACAACATATACCAACATGTAGCAACTTGTACACTCTATCTAAGATGGGAATATATGATAGATGTCCTGGTGTAACATTGAAGTAGAATGACATTTATCACAATATCAAAAGTGATTATACGTAACAATGAGCACAATATAAGGTGAGAGCAATTCCTCCTCAAACATAAACATTGTCTACAAAAAGCAGCTCAAATCTAATTTATCATTGAGACCTAGTGGCATCATGGTATTAAGCCTCCTGATCCAAAACACCTCTCTTTGGGACAAATTTTTACTTAGATCAATTCCTGTCTGAGATAAAAGTTTTTCCACAATGATGAACCGAAGTTGAGAAATGTTGTGACCTTGCTCCATCCAATGAACTACTAAGTTGGAGTTCGTATTTTTCTTTCTAATCATACTTTTATGTTCTCCAATGCGGACTTTCACTTTTCTCTCAGTTTTTCCAACGTATAAAGAACATTTAATACAGTAAATCACATTCATAGTGTTGCAATCTGAGGAATGGGTAAGAGAGATTTTGACACCAGTTCTGGGGTGTGTGATGAAATCCTGTTACATGACATTATTGCAGTGCGTGCAATTGCTGCATCTTTTCATCCCTGTTGGTTTTGTGTTAATGTTCAAATTTTTTGGGGCTAAGAGTTCCTTGAGATTGTTACTCCGAGTATAAGCAAACAGTGGTGGTTGATTGAATGATGCGCCGAAATCAGGTTCCCGTACTAGTAATTCCCATCTCTTGAGGATGATTTTCTTAATGCTTTTGGATTTCGTAGAAAATTTCGACACGAAGACTGACCTGTTGATGAGTGTTTTTTGTTTGGTGGTTAAAAGAGTACTTCGATCAATTTGTTGAATTCGATCCTCCGCACGTTTAATGATAGTTGAGGGATATCCGCATGATGTGAATCTAGTCCTGATCCTGTCAAGTTCTTCATTGAATTTCCCAGTGGTGGAAGATATTCTTTTAGAACGAATCATATGTGAATATGGTAAGTTCTGTATCAATTTGGGAGAGTGAAAACTCTGGAACAAGAGTGTGTTATTTCGATCGGTGGACTTGATAAACACGCTGGTATCAATGGTAGAATTAGATTTGACCACCAAAACATCCAAAAAGGTAAACTAGTCTCACTGATGTTCGAAGTAAATTGAATTCTACTGTTTCTGGAATTCAACACTTGAATTTGTTCTTGAAGAGATTCTTTGGTATTGGACCAGATTAAAAGAATATCGTCAATGTAACGACAATATGTAATGAGATGTTTACTCAATTCAAATTTTCAAAGATGTGTTTCTCTTCAAATGCAGCCATGAAAATATTCGCGTATGTGGGCGCCCCCCCAAAACCCATGGATGTTCCACTGATTTGAAGAAAAAATTTATTCTGATAGTGAAAATAACTGTGCTGTAAACAAAATTGAAGTACCTCCAAAAGAAACACTTTATGAGCACGTATATCAGGTTGATTAAGTAACGCCCATTCAATGGCTTCCAAACCTTCTTGTAACGGGATTGAAGTGTACAGTGATGTGACATCGATAGTGCATAGAATGCATTCAGTCATGTTGGTTAGATTCAACTGTTGTAAATGTGATAGAAAATCAGTAGTGTCTCGTATGTACGATTTCCAAGTTCGTACGATTGGTTGAAGAAATTGATCGAAGTAGATACCAAGAGGTTCAAATAACGACCCGCATCATGACCCTACCAACGAAATACTTCAAGTACTAAAGATCATTTTGGACAATGCTCAGGACATGGATTGGATCTCCAGTAAAACTAAAAGTTTTCTCACTAAGCAGCATCCAAAAAGGCCACATATGTACATGTTGCCAAAGATACATAAACATTCTACCGATCCCCCATTCAGACCCATTGTGTCTGGATGCGGGTCGTTATTTGAACCTCTTGGTATCTACATCGATCAATTTCTTCAACCAATCGTACGAACTTGGAAATCGTACATACGAGACACTACTGATTTTCTATCACATTTACAACAGTTGAATCTAACCAACATGACTGAATGCATTCTATGCACTATCGATGTCACATCACTGTACACTTCAATCCCGTTACAAGAAGGTTTGGAAGCCATTGAATGGGCGTTACTTAATCAACCTGATATACGTGCTCATAAAGTGTTTCTTTTGGAGGTACTTCAATTTTGTTTACAGCACAGTTATTTTCACTATCAGAATGAATTTTTTCTTCAAATCAGTGGAACATCCATGGGTTTTGGGGGGGCGCCCACATACGCAAATATTTTCATGGCTGCATTTGAAGAGAAACACATCTTTGAAAATTTGAATTGGAGTAAACATCTTATTACATATTGTCGTTACATTGACAATATTTTTTTAATCTGGTCCAATACCAAAGAATCTCTTCAAGAACAAATTCAAGTGTTGAATTCCAGAAACAGTAGAATTCAATTTACTTCGAACATCAGTGAGACTAGTTTACCTTTTTTGGATGTTTTGGTGGTCAAATCTAATTCTACCATTGATACCAGCGTGTTTATCAAGTCCACCGATCGAAATAACACACTCTTGTTCCAGAGTTTTCACTCTCCCAAATTGATACAGAACTTACCATATTCACATATGATTCATTCTAAAAGAATATCTTCCACCACTGGGAAATTCAATGAAGAACTTGACAGGATCAGGACTAGATTCACATCACGCGGATATCCCTCAACTATCATTAAACGTGCGGAGGATCGAATTCAACAAATTGATCGAAGTACTCTTTTAACCACCAAACAAAAACACTCATCAATAGGTCAGTCTTCGTGTCGAAATTTTCTACGAAATCCAAAAGCATTAAGAAAATCATCCTCAAGAGATGGGAATTGCTAGTACGGGAACCTGATTTCGGCGCATCATTCAATCAACCACCACTGTTTGCTTATACTCGGAGTAACAATCTCAAGGAACTCTTAGCCCAAAAAAATTTGAACATTAACACAAAACCAACAGGGATGAAAAGATGCAGCAATTGCACGCACTGCAATAATGTCATGCAACAGGATTTCATCACACACCCCAGAACTGGTGTCAAAATCTCTCTTACCCACTCCTCAGATTGCAACACTATGAATGTGATTTACTGTATTAAATGTCCATGCGGTTCTTTATACGTTGGAAAAACTGAGAGAAAAGTGAAAGTCCGCATTGGAGAACATAAAAGTATGATTAGAAAGAAAAATACGAACTCCAACTTAGTAGTTCATTGGATGGAGCAAGGTCACAACATTTCTCAACTTCGGTTCATCATTGTGGAAAAACTTTTATCTCAGACAGGAATTGATCTAAGTAAAAATTTGTCCCAAAGAGAGGTGTTTTGGATCAGGAGGCTTAATACCATGATACCACTAGGTCTCAATGATAAATTAGATTTGAGCTGCTTTTTGTAGACAATGTTTATGTTTGAGGAGGAATTGCTCTCACCTTATATTGTGCTCATTGTTACGTATAATCATTTTTGATATTGTGATAAATGTCATTCTAGTCAATGTTACACCAGGACATCTATCATATATTCCCATCTTAGATAGAGTGTACAAGTTGCTACATGTTGGTATATGTTGTTTCCTGTTATCTCTCTAATGGACCTTCTTTGATTATTGGGGTCATTGGATGTGATTGTATCAGACTCATAATATGGTTGTTGCCAGAGGTTTATAATTTAGTCATGTGTGTATTTTTTCATAACCGTTTCATGTAATGCGAATCATTTGTCTGTTATTTTTTCATGTTTCTTTCTTTCTATGCTCTCAGCACTTGTTCACAATTTTCACGTTCACTCATCATCACGCACGTATTTTTTCGTATTTTTTCGTGTTGGTTTCCACGCATGCTCATTGGGGTTTAGCACACTAGTTGTGTTTCCGGTCTTTGAACTGGTTTTATATTACTGTTTCCACCATTTTTGGCGGTACTTTTCCATACGCACTTATTATCGGGTTTATTTTGGAGCATTTACTGGTGTTTCTGTTCGTTTTCAGGGTTTCTATGTGGCTCAGAGGTACTTTTCAGAGTACAGTCTCCGGTTTCAGGTTAAATTCACTTCAGAGCGCACCTTTCCAAGATGGCGGTTCTGTTCGCATAGTTTTCTTTTCTCAGTTTCTCATGTTCGCAGTCAGGTGATGTCCCTAATTTTCGCGGGCTTCCGCGGTAGTTAAATACAGGGCCAGTGTTCACCAGCAATTATGGTGCAGCTACGATCTTCGATATGAGGCGTTGTCTTCTCTCGTTTTGGTGAGTCATAGATTCTAAGCTTCTTGGTTTTAGGTTCCTGGACGCTCATTGAGGCTCTTTTCAAGTCCATTGTATTTACTATTTTTCTGCATTTTGTTGCAGATAGTTACGTTGGTTTACCCGCATTTCCAGGTATTTTTTCTAGATGTCACGGGTTTGAGGCTTGTTTTTTTACACTTTTTTAGTATCCACGTTTCTCATGCATCCTTTATCCCTGTTATTTTCAGGTTGTTGACCTGTAGCGCATCTCTATCAGCTTATCAGTTCTCCCGTGTTATCTTACTATATGCTAACACTCAGTCACTTGACCGGTAGGTTCGTTTACGGCATCCGCCAGATTTTTTTATTTGCACTTATTTCTTTTCTGCGCACCTTCTTCTTGTACGTGATTTGCAACGTGTAGCACCAGGTGGCAGCTTTTGGCGAGTCGTCATTTTTCTTGTTGGGGGCAACAACCAGGATGACTTAAACAGTAACATCAATTGGTGACGGCAACTCTTCCTCCCCTTATCTTTTTCTCCTTATCTTCTTCTCCATCTTCTATTCTGACCACCACGATATGTACTAAATCAGGCAATATGGTGTCTCACCTTGGTAGCTATGTGGTAACTTTCTTGGCAAGTTTTTTTTTTAAATTGAGAGTCATGCAGTTAATATTTACTTGTACACATATTCTTTTGTATTACAGTGGCCCCCGAAGAAGGGACATTGTCCCGAAATGCATCGGGCTATTTTCGACTGTTTGCGCATAATTAACATTGTATAAATTGTGAAACGCATTTAGGTTGAATAACCTTGTATCAGTTCAAAAGTTACACCTGATCATGTATTGTTAACATTTCTTGATGCTTTACATGATACAATTATTATTTGACATTTTCAATAAGAAAAATTATTGAACACAATCAACTTGAAGCTTGTTCGTGTTTTTGTTCAAACATTTTGTTTTAAAGTATTAGGTATACAGTTTGATGATCTAGTCAACATTTATTTAAGCTTGTTGAACATATATTGTAGTGCACGCAGTTTGTCATGTAAAGTGTTACTTGACTTTCTTCATAATAAACCTTTTGCCAGGCCTAAACCTTCTTTATATGTCACCCCTCAGGTAGGCCCTAAGCAGCCCACAGGGCAGAGTGTAGTGTATTAAAAAAGTTGACATATAGCTTTGATTTTTACATGTCCTGGTAGTGAAAAACTCTTAAATTCGTTTTTCACAACTTCAAGGCCTGCCTCTCGCTTAGGATAACAGGGGATTACCTTATTACATTCAATAAGTGATAACTTTCGATGAGGGCAGGTAAAAATGTTGAGTTTGGTCACTAAAGAATTGTAGTTTAAAACCCTCTTTAATGGCAAAGTTGCATTTTAAGTCACAGTTATGAAAATGCCACTTTTAGAAAGTTGGCATTTTTATGTCCCAACCAGTTGGTGCCTGCAGCCTGTATCGTGGGTCACATGACTAGGTGTAGCTGGCAGTTGGTCTTTGTGTGTTACTCCCACACAGTGAGACAAAGGGGGAATAGAGGTTGGCAGGATGGGCCATCTCTGACTTGTTAGGGCGGTGGAGCTGTCATCTACCTTTCTTGCACATCACAAAGGCTCTGCCTCAGTACACTAGTCTTTTGTGCACCCAGAATAGCTGGGACCTGGGCAAGGAGGAAGGAAATCCCAGACACCTCAGTAGGATGAGGGCACCAGAAGCTTCTCCCAGTTCAAAGTGGGCACCAGGTATAAATAGTGGACCCTCGGACCGAACTCTTCAGTACACATCTGGACCTGTGGAAGACTCAGAAGAAGGACTGCAGTGCTGCTCTGGTGCAAGAAGGACTGCTGCCCTGCTACTCTGGTGCCTGAGTGAGAAGGACTGGACTTGCATCTTGAACCCAGGACCACCAGAGTGACTCCAAGGGCTAGTTGGCTGGCTTCCTGATCAGAGCCTCTGGGACAGAAAAGGCTCCAACCAATCTGCAACTGGACTCTGCCTGCTGTGAGTCCTGCCCCCCAAGTGGTGCCACCCCAAACCTGGACTCTTGGAAGTGAGTCTGAAGGTGCTCTGCCAGCCCAGCTGTGGTCCTAGCATAACTGCTGTAGCGTGATGCATTATCTCGTAGCTCCACAATGGAACCACTGCTGCGCGATGCATCCCAGATGCAGGACCTCAGAACCACTGAGGCGCAAAGGACCTGCAACGCAGTACTTGCATCGCAGCCCTGTATCTCCTCAGAACCGCTGCCGCGTGATGCATCCTCGACGCAGTACCTTGCATTGCAGCCCTGCAGATCCTCGGAACCGCTGATGCGCAATGCATTCTCGACATAGGGCCTCACAGCGCCTCAGAACCATTGCTGCATGACGCACCTACTATGCAGGACCTTCCAATGCTTCACAACCAGGATTTAAAGTACTTTTTTCAGCGGGCTTGGACTTTCAGCTAACTTGGTCCTTATATTCAGCCAGCGTTCTATCACGGTCGGCCTGAATTTGTGATTTTGCCCTGGTCCAGCATGATCAGGTATCCCCAGTTGGCGCTTTGTGCTTTTAACTACTATCTTTATCTAAACATTTAAAATTGCATATCTCCGGTTCTGCTGATTGGATTTTTTTGTCATTTTGGTGTCAAATAATTTATTACATTTTACTCTATTTTTCTAAGTTGGTGTAGGATTTTTCTTGTGTTGTGCTTTCACTTTATTGCTGTTTATGTGCTGCATAAATACTTTACACATTGCCTTAAAGTTAACTGACTTCTTTTTGTGCCAAGCTACCAGATAGTTGAGCACAGACTAATTCTAGGTTTGTTTGTGTTTCACACTGACAAGAATTGTGGTTTCCACTTGAGTAGGGTTTCTCCCCCTTAACCAGTCACCCAATTTCTTACATGTAGGATCTCATAATAAGTACATTTTGGCCTGGCTTTTCATAAGGCGTTGTCATAGACCTGTAGTATTAATGATCTTTCAGATTTGTATAGTCTTTGGACAGCAATCTGTGCCATGTCTGTCTCATGTTGTCAGCATTTGGATTGTAGAACAATTCACTTATAACAGAATCCAGAGACGACCCTTGAATATGCCCCTCTATTGGATGTATGGCAGTATGGGTGAAGTTGGGAGCAATAAATGTATGGTGCCTAATCTGCATTATTTTAAGCAGGGTCTGAGTTGGAGACATTACTATGGCTTGCTAGTGTCCGGGCCACATTCCGTATTATGTTTGCCAAACTTTGGTTTGAATCACACCTTCCACCAGTAGGTGATCTACATCAGTACGGTCAACTTTGACCCAGGTGTACCAGCGTAGATCTGACCTCCGATTTTTAAAGCAATGTTCTACCAAAGCATTGGCAAGGAATAGACATAATGCGTACTGCGTCCCCTCTTGTTAGCAGAGAACCTGCAGTTGGGTTAATCGTTGAGACCTAGGGGGGTTTGATTTCATAAACAGATCAAGGACTGGGCAGGCTATGTATTGGAATGCGTTCGAGCCTTACTTGCAATGGGGTGTGTGTTACTGTGTTGTTCAAGTGGACAAGTTGAGAGAGTTTTTGGGCCATGTGGTAATATTCAATGTGCAGTAGTCTAAGGCCTCCAGGTTGCATGTGTGCATGAGGTTTCTGGAGCTCCACGTGTGGTCTGTCACAGTTTCAAATAATTCCTTAATATCGTGATTGATCCATTATACCCTGCATCTATGTACCTTCAGTGGACTCATTCCAATGACATAATTGAATCAAGGGGTCATGATCATGACTATTTTGATGATCTGCATCTGCCCGCAAAAAGCTGTTTCAGCTCAGAGCATCCTAAATAGTTAAGGTTGCTTGTGAGGCTTCCAAAATTGTGCCTCTCTATAACCGGTTCTGGTAGTTTCAGTTGTCATGGGAAGGGCCTTACTCTTAATCCAATAAATCTTATACCCAGAGAACCTCAAAAAGGTTTCTATTAATAATAGTAGCTCCAGAAGCCATGCTTCATGGGTTTGAAAAAGCTAAATAGTATATCGTGGGCATTTAAGAGCACTCTGAATTCCCCAGTAGACGTTTTGATCCCCTTGAGCTCCCATGCATAGTGGATCATAATTGAGAGTGGTTCCATGGTGATTATAAAGAGAAGTGGGTATAACGGGCATCTCTGTCTGGTGGCACTCTGGATTGCAAAGGGTTCAGATATGAACTAGCTTCAATTCACTTTTGCCTTTGGGGACTCATAAAGCTGTTTGATTTTATATATGAAGTCTTGCCCTAGACTGATTCTATCCAGTATTCTGAACAGGTAGTCATTTATGTGGTTGTAGGCTTTTTCAGTGTCCAATGAGAGCTCATTAATGTCTTCAGGAAGTCACCAGATTCCCAAAGTAAATGAGACAGAGTTGATAGGTGTTTCTGAGAGGAGCCCCAGGTCAGAGTCCACTTGTGTCTCATGTATTAGGAAGGGGATCATCTTTCACAGCTTGTTCACCAAGATTTTCACCAAAGGTTTCAGGTCTATGTTGAGCAAGGAAATGGGACAGTAGTGAAAGGTGTCTTTACCCGATTTAGGTATCTGTGAGATCTGAGCTTTATTAGAGGAGGCATAAGAATGTCTGAGTATTCTACTTCCTTAAAGACTGAATGTGAAGATTTAACCAGAAAGGTTATGTCTATTCTGTAGAATTCCTTAGGGAAGCTGTCCTGACCTAGACATTTATTCTATAGGTGGGATGCGATCACTTCTTATATCTCTTACATATTAAATTTACCTTCCAGGAGCAACCACCCTTCTTCTGAAATATGAGCAATGAGTACATTTTTCAGGAACCTTTGTTCCTCCTTAGTGGTATTGGTGTAAATCAAGTAATATAGACTGCTATTGTAAGAGGCAAAGGACTCCACAATCTCCAGTGGATGTGTGTAGAAGGCTTTTGTCATCTAACATAAAGTGCATGGTCATCTGTGACTCCCTCTGTTGTGTTTGCCCAGTTAGAGGCGTCCCAAACTTTCCCCTCACTCACAATGGCACCATTTCAGTCAATTTCAATGTATATCCTGCTTCACTAGTCCAAACCGTATTCAGAGGCAATTTCTCATTCCCAAGTTCCCTTGATAGAGGTTTTATTGCTTGGTTACCTCACTAACTGTAATTGTTCTTCTATGGCTTTTCTATTAGTCAATGTATATTCCTTAATAATTTCTTCCCTCCAGGAGGTCTTACCTGTGGCCCATAGTGTTGTGCTGTGTTTTTAGCGACCGGACAGGAGCATGATCAGAGGCACCATTTTACAGGATATCACAAAAAACAGTGTTTGTCAATGGGGAGGTATATATTAGGAAGAAATCAAGTTTGGAACTGGTCTGCATTTTCAGAAGAGGAACATATACTCTCTCAAAAGATCCATAAGGCCCTGGTGTTGCATGATGTCCAACAACACAAAGCTGTTTAGTGCACTAGTGCTGTCTGGGGATCCAGATGTCACTGAACAGATCCAAAGGGAGGTTCTAGTCTCCTCCTATCAGGGTACTAATCATTCCAAATTCAACTAACAGCCCAGTCGACAAGGTGAGAAAAGAGATCTTAGAATGGTTGAGCATAAACTGAGTCGATGATTATAGCCTTCCACCACACATTGAGCTTTGTGAATACATAGTGGCAATTTGAACAGTCCATGTCTTGAGAGTTTTAATAGCTAAGGACTTCCTAAGCAATATATTCACCCTTCATCTCTATTGAGAGACTAGGCGCATTAGTCATGTCATTCCGACCACCCTGAATTCTGCTACTACCCACCACTGGTCCAACAAGTTTTATCATGGCTTATCTGTCTCCGCAGGTAAATGATGTGTCTCTTGTATTAGTGCAATATTGGTATGCTTTCATGCCAATTAATTTAATATTTTATTCCTTTTGATATAACTCAACAGGCAGTGGACAGTCACAGAGCCAACTCTAAGCAGTTTATGCTGAGGTGGTATGGGCCAACAGTTCCTGAAAGCATAATATTAGTTGTGAGTGGGTGCCTTCACGGTTGAGCTAGTTTGATGGTCCCAGGAAAAAAATAGACCAGAAGGCAGTCCCTTTGTTGTACAAAATTCATCCCTGGGGCAAAGGCAGGGTATGCCTGATGGGATCAAGGTTTCCTAACTGGGCATAGGTTGGGGTGAAAGGGATTGGAAGGATGGAAATTGAGGCAGCAAATATGATTGGGCGAGTCCCAGTTCGAGCAGTTTATTCCCCTCAAGTAATACCAATAACCCTTTCAACAATATCTGTATCTATTAGGAACAAAGGTCTGATGGTACAGGAAAGTAGTATTAACAAGTCAACAGTTGGTAATACCTTCAAACCAGTGAGCTATGCTTCAACCCAGGAGCCCGATCAATGCCAAGAGACCAAGATTGTCATTAGCAAATATGGAGGGGGTGGTACGACCAATTCAGACATGGGTGCGGGCGGTCTTCCATGACAGATTGCGACGCATCAGTGCCATCTAATGAGGTAGCAGTGGGAAAGAGGGGCATAGTGGAAAGGGAGAACAGGAGGAAGGATACTCAGTAGGTCCAGAAGGATGTTGTCTATTGAATATTAGTCAGATCGCATTTCCTTCTATACATAATAATGATTTGTTGAGTAATGAAGATGGAGTGTAAGGAGTTGAGGAGAAAAAAAGGACATAGGGATACAGAGCCATCAGTCTCTTCACCTGGCATAGCAGACCTCTCAAGGATCTGTGATTAAAGGGGGGTGGAAAGGGAGAAACTAGTGCATCTGTAGGAGGCAACATGGCAAAAGCCTAGAATTATACCTGCTGAGAATGATAACCCTAACCAATGCACTGGTAAAAGAACAAGTAAAACTTTATCACTCACACATATGCATAAACTCTTTCGGAAACTTGGCAGGTCCTTTTACAGAGTTGGATTGTTCCTCGTAGATACAGCCGTCTCTCCTGCTATCATGAGCTTTTCCTTATCTCAGTCAATAGTTGTGCTCTTCAATACACTGTCTGTCCCCATTTCCTGCTTTTCCCTTTCCCTCTCCTCTCTCTACATCATTCTTTCCTCACAGGCCCATTCCTTTAGTCACTCCTACCTCTTTTCCTTTCATTCCTGTTGTGCTGTTCTCAAATATTCCCTCTCAAATTCCTTGTCCTCCTCCTAACTGCAAGTTATTAGTCTTATCTTGACTTAAGTCATCCAAGGGAGACCACTCCCTCCGTGGGTTCCTAACATGGTATCCTCCCCAGAGTACATCGCAGTTTTTTCTATAGTGCCCAGTTTCTCTAACTGGTCCCTAACAAATCTAACAAGGATCCCCCTATCTTTGTTTCTGAGAGCCTTTCACTCTCTCTCCAAAAACAGATTCCTTAAACGATCTAAGGGCAAGGTAATAAGGTCTACATTCAACAACCTTGGATCTGCCAGTTTTGGAGGACAGGTTCTTGGAAGTCTCTTTTCCTTTCCTCTGTAAGTATGTGGGGTTCTTGGCACCCAGCACCTCCAGCAGAGTGTAGACTTGAGGTAATGTGCCATCAACTTTGGAAGACTGAATTTCAGCCAGACACCAGCCCTGGTCACACAGCACTCCTTAGTGTAAATAGAACAAGGGGGAGTGGGTAGGGTCCTACATTTATACACATTTTTTAGGCCAGTGATATAGAGCCACTGTCTCAAACTTCAGAACTGGTTTAGGGTGGTCCTCTTTCAAGTGTCCTTATGCAGCTCTCTAAACACAGCCTTTGCGTAAAGAGATTCTCCTCACAGCAGGCACCTCTGTTGCTTTCTCCAAATAGTAGCATCAACAACATGGGCACAATGTAGTGTGAGGGTTCTGCACCTGGCTGTCATCAGCTTCTCTGAAGCAGTAATCATGAATAGACAAGAGAGAAGGCCTGACCTATAAACGTCATCACCTTGAACGACAGAAACTGCAGTCCCACCACTTACCCCTACCATCAACCAACTAATTAGCAGCCGCTTGCTGACAAAAGTCCTTTTGGAATTTCTAAATGTAGACCTGTCTCCATCCTTCTCGCTTTAGTGTATGGATCACCACTCTCCTGCCATAAAAATGCAGGAGAGTCTGTCCTTGTCCTTCATCTTTGGCCCTGCCAATCCAGGGGCATCCAAAATGGATTGATCCCACTGGCTTCAATACTCAAACTCACTCACACACAGAGTCCCACAATTGCACATGTGCTACATGCACACTAAACATGCACACACACACACACACTTGATATACAGCATCAAGTGTCAGCGTAAGGTTCTGGGCATTCACATAACAACTGCCTTTATAGAAGAGGGGAAGTAGAACACACTCTTAGTGACACATCTGGTCACACTGTCAATCTCAAAACATGATATGCTCCACCATCGCTTTATGCGATATACCCAAGACTTAAACAGTAGTCCTCTGTCCAGTGTGAGAGGACACTTGGTGTGCCCCTCCAGGCCACAGGACCAGGCCAATACTGTGCATAGGTTGAAAAGAATTGAGGAAAGTGGGTATTTCAATAAGGAATCCACTTTCCCTTGGGTTTTGCCTGGCCTAGTATAAATTTGAAATTTAAACCACTGTAAGACAAGAAACCACCTTAATACGCTTCCATTATCCCTTTAATTCCGTGCCAGTCGGATACGTGGTGCGTGATGAGTATATAATAAAAATGCATACCCCTTTAGATAATAGCTTAAGACTTTGATCACCTACAAGCACTCTTTTTCCACTACTGAGAAACATTTCTCTCTGAGATACAATTTTCTAACGATAAATAAAATAGGTTTCTACTGGCCTTTTGTGTCATTTTGCAAAGGGACAGCTGGTTACCCAAATTCTAAAGCATCTGTTTGGAGTATCAACGTTTTTGAAAAGTCAGGAGATTGCAAGACAGGCTTAAATGAAATGATCTCTTTTAATATCTCAAAGGCCTTCTAAAGTTGCCAATTGGGAGAATCATAGAATAAATCTGCAGTAGTATCCTATAAGCCTCTAGAACGCTATGACATCTTTTTAGTTTTGGGAAGCAGCACTCCTTTTCTTACGGTCATTTTTTCTTCCTGTGGCTTTATGATACCTTGGCCCTACATATATCTTACATATTTAACCTACCTATTTTTCAATTGACTTTTTTCAGGTTCATTTTGATTCCAGCCTGATCTGGACTAGTAAGGACCTTCTTTACATGCCCTACATGTTGTGATCAGGAAAGACTGTAAATGACAATATCATCAATATATGCAGGTGTATAATTCTAGTGTGTTTTGAGCAAGGAATTCATAATGTGTTGGAAAGTGACTGGGACCCAATAAAGGCCAAAGGGCAATACAGTGAACTGATATAGCCCATTAGAGGTCAAGAAAGCTTTCTAAAATTGTAATATACTGGGACTCCTCAAGTTTCTCAATCATTTCATTGATTGAAGGAAGAGGATATAAGTCATATTTAGACATTTTATTAACGTGCCTATAATGTTGCAAACGTGTATGGTACTATCAAATTATGGTTCTAGTTCCTCTGGTGAATATCAGTCACTATTAGTTAGCTCAATTACCTATAACTCTTAGATAGATTTTGTGTACCTCCTCTTCAATTGCTGCTCTTTGCGCTTCTGGTATCCTATAAGATCTCTGTGTGATGATTTTACATAGCTCAGGTGTTATGAAATGGTGAATCACATGGGTACATCCGGGAATTAGGGAAAATATATTGGGGAATTTTCCTAATATGTCCATCAGCTAATTTTCTCCCTTCCCTCTCAATTGCTCTTCTATGCTAACCAAGTCTTCTTGGGAGCCTGGTACAACACCACTAGGATTAGTCCTTAACATTTTCTTTAGCAAATTTACATGGTACATCTTAGTCTCTTTCTTTCTGTCTTCTAATTCTTTTTGATAAGTGAGGAGAGTTATTTTCATTAGACCCTTATAGGGACATTCCTGCTGACTCAACGTTTTGTTATCAGAGGTGGGAATAATGAGCAACACCCAATCCCCTGGCTGAAACCCTCTCATTTTGGTTTTTCTGTCCTAATTCATTTTTTGATCCTTTTGACTCTTTTCCACATTACTTTTTATATTTTCCTGTAACTTGCCAAGGAGGGCTCATATTTGGCTAACCTATTCGAATGGGGGCTTCCCAATATTTGATTCTCTCTCCCACACCTTTTTAGCCATATCTAGTAAGGTTGTAGGTTTTTGTCCAGAGAGAGGCTCGAAAGGGGATAATCCAGTGTTTTCCTGTTTATGACACTGTATTGCAAATGCAGTTAGGATCATTTTATCTCACCCTGTCTTTTCCAACCTAACTAGTTTTCAGGCTAAAATTTATGTTTGAAGCATACCACTCAGCCAGGCCATCTGTATGAGGGTGGTAGACTGAAGTGCAATTTTTTTAATTCCTAATTAAGTATATATTTTAGTCATCATATTAGACATGAACTCACTGTTTTGATCTGAGAGAATTTGCTGAGGGAATCCTACTTTAGAGAAGATATCTACCATAGCATTGGTGATTTGTACAGTATTCAGTTGCCTTATAGGCATGGTCTTAGGATATTTGGTACCATAATCAACTAGAACAAACAAATACACCTTTTTGAACGGTGGAAGTGTCCTTATTAAGTTCATGCCTACTCTTTTAAAAGGCTCAACTAACACGGTTTTGCACACAAAGGGGCATGACATGGGTTATAGCTACTGCGCTTCTGACAAATGTCACACTCCTTACAATGTTGGCGTTTATTGGCAAAAATACCTGTCCAATAAAAAGTTTGAAGGATTTTTGTTCAGTTTTTTTCTCTTCCAAATGACCAGCAAAGTCATTTTAGCGTGCTGGAATCAACACATTCTCCCTAAAAGGTTGAGGCATTACCAGTTGAAAGAGTTGCTTTCTCCCTACCTTCCTATGTAACAGATAATTACACTTTACAAAATAGAGTTTTCTACTTCCATAGGAACGTCTTCCTCCTTAGCTCTGGCCCATGCCTCCTGTAATACTGGATCCTCCCTCTGAGCTTCATGGAAATCCTGGTCCCCTTCCCAGATATTAAGATTAAAGAGAACCAGAGAAAAGGTATGTCCTTTTTTTCTTTTCACATCTTCATTCTTTTCCACTCTTCTTAATCCTTCCCAATGGAGCTTTCCTATCTTCAGAAGCATACAGGGATTCTGTTCACCAGTTATCCAGACCTTCTAGTGTTCCCATAAGTAGTGTTTCAAAGTCTGTATAGTCTATAACCAATATGAGGGCTTCTGGCAATTCTGAAACTAACTACTCCCACTCACAAATATGTTAACTTATCAAACCCTTCACGGGTAATAAGCTTCACCATGGGATAGTCTCTTTGCTTCCCATGTACACACATTATGGTGATTGTGTCTTCTGGAAGGATCGTTACTGGATTTACATGTAGGGGCTGAATCACAGACTGCATGCACCATGTATCAACGAGGGGTTCATCTTGTTTGCCATTTACATTTACAGGGCAGTGGCACTTGAATGTTAGAATTCCAGTACAGAAAATCAATTTTCTGACCCCCCACGCTTTCATAGGTTCCGCTTCATGTTTCTTTGGGCTGAACCTGGCAATGTGGTGCTAACTGCCACAATTGAAGCATTGAGAGCCCTACTGCAGTATTGGGCTACCTCTTAGCAGTGGCGGCTCGCAGAGGGAGTGCTGCAGGGCGGTGGGGCAGGGCGGGGGAGGGGCAAGGTGGGGGGTAGTGGAGTCGGACATACGACGGCCAGGAGTAAAGTAAGTAAATAAATAAATAAAACTATTTACCTTGCGCTCGCTGCATCGCCGAGTTGGCGATGCAGCGAGCGCAAGGTAAATAGTTTTATTTATTTATTTACTTACTTTACTCCTTGCTGTCGTATGTCTGACTCCACTACCCCCCCACACTGCCCCTCCCCCGCCCCACAACCCCGCAGCACTCCCTCTGCAAGCCACCACTGCCTCTTAGTACTGTCCCACCACATCTCTGGTTTTTTCCATTGCAGGTTTGACTCCTTTTCCAACTCTCATTGGTTCCCCCTTAAAGTATTGCTCTCCCTGTATCTCTGTTCCTCATGAGTTCAAGTGAAGGCAGAAGCAATTTCAATGGCCATAGTTAACATCAGATTGCTATTTTATTTTACCTATTTCTGTACTTGGGTTTTAAGAGCAATAAGAAATTGCCCTTAATAGATTTTTTCTAATATATCTTCCTTTGTGGCTGTTTTGGATTTTACCAACTTGTTAGCCAAATATTTAATTCTGAAAAATGGGGCGCGTAATGACTCCCCAAATATTTCCTTTTCCTGTCTAAATCAGTATGTTTCATCAGCTGTGTCCAACCTCTCAAGAATACTTTTTTTAGACCCTTATTTATCATTTATATATGTGCAAACACAGCCATATCAAAAGCATGTATAGTGATATACTGACACCCCCAGGTAAGTGACCTAAAGGTATGACAAACATCAAATGCTGGCCTCAGTCACCCAGTTGGTAAGAATGTAGTGGACCCCAAAAATCCTTAGGAAGAATGTGGACAGGTTGCATCTGTCCATAACACCCTGCAAAGTCATCGCAAAATGCTGCATCACGAATCCAGTCATTCATAGAAGGAGACGGACCCCTCAACTAGGCAATGACAACTCTTCTCTCACCTACGAACAGCAGCAGTGAAATCACTTTACGCTTGGTCTTATTATAGTCCGCTATGTAACCCAATAATGCCTCTAGGGAGCGCACGTTGACCAGGTGGTTCATGATAATTTCCAACTGGACATTCCACTAGATGCCAAGCTAGATGCAGAAAGCTCACCAGATTTGTAGGACACCTCCGGCACTGTGCACTTACAGGCATAACCAGAGATAAGGTCCTGGATGTAGGACACTCTATTAAGAAACACTAAAGTAGAAGATTTGATGTCTGTAATGCAAAAGGATTAATTTCACCTGTTCACAGTAATAAGACCATGTTTTCTCTAAAATTTCTTGCCCTAAGTCTCTTTGTCATAGACACTTGGAGTGAAGATACGAGACCCTCCCCCCGCTCCAGCTCACCACACACCATCTAAAGACTGGGAACCTAGCCAGTGGTCAATTTCACACTTATAATATGTGTAAGGGGAGAATTCAAGAGAGGCATCAGGAAACACTGAGAATGCTGCTCTTACTGCACGACAGAGACAAATATATGTGTACAGGGGTTCCATGTTAAAATATCGATTACAAAAATATAGTTGAAAAAAATATCGATGTAAAAATATCGATTACAAAAATATCGAATTGCTATACTTAAACAGGTAAGTACAATAATATCGACTCAAAAATATAGATGTAAAAAATATAGATGTAAAAAATATCGATTTAAAAAAATAACATAAATTAAAATAAATAAATTAAAAAATATTAAAATTATTAACAAAATAAATTAAATTTAATATATATTTAAACTAATTATAACAAATAAACTTAATTTATTAAATATAAACACAATTTTTTTTTACATATACATATATTTACTTAAATTCATTTTCTTAACTATCTTTATTTAATTTATAAACTTTTTTAATTATATAAAAATAAAATAAACACATATATAAATAATTAAACTATTTAAAAAAATAATACATACATTTAATAACAAAATAAAAACATTAGTAGAAAAAGCGCTGGATAGTGAAGGGGTAAAAATTACTATTCCCACTCCAATGAGTGCAACAGTAGGGAAAGCGCTGGATAGCGGAGGGGTAAAATTTACTATTCCCACTCCAGTGAGTGCAACAGTAGGGAAAGCGCTGGATAGCGTAGGGGTAAAAATTACTATTCCCACTCCAGTGATTGCAACAGTAGGGAAAGCGCAGGATAGAGTAGGGGTAAAAATTACTATTCCCACTCCAGTGAGTGCAACAGTAGGGAAAGCGCTGGATAGCGGAGGGGTAAAAATTACTATTCCCACTCCAGTGAGTGCAACAGTAGGGAAAGCGCAGGATAGCGTAGGGGTAAAAATTACTATTCCCACTCCAGTGAGTGCAACAGTAGGGAAAGCGCAGGATAGCGTAGGGGTAAAAATTACTATTCCCACTCCAGTGAGTGCAACAGTAGGGAAAGCGCTGGATAGCGGAGGGGTAAAAATTACTATTCCCACTCCAGTGAGTGCAACAGTAGGGTAAGCGCTGGATAGCGGAGGGGTAAAAATTACTATGCCCACTCCAGTGAGTGCAACAGTAGGGAAAGCGCTGGATAGCGTAGGGGTAAAAATTACTATTCCCACTCCAATGAGTGCAACAGTAGGGAAAGCGCTGGATAGCGGAGGGGTAAAATTTACTATTCCCACTCCAGTGAGTGCAACAGTAGGGAAAGCGCTGGATCCCAAAACAATAAAAAATAAAACCATCAACATTTTTATTAAATTTAATTTCCAATATTCACATAATTAATATATATATTTAAATATATTATTATTAACAAAGATAATTAAAAAAATTAATTACCCATTATTTAACACTATTAAATCCACAACACACACCTACAATTAATTACACAATTAAATTTAATAATTACTAATTAATGAAAATTAATTTATTATTTATTAATTAATCAATAAAAAATTAATTACTTACCACCTTTCACACCATTTACACATATTAACACCAAAACACACACCTAAAATTAATTACACAATTACAATTAATAATTACTAATTAATTGATGGTAATTAACTTAAAAGTATTTAATAATTAATCAATAAAAAAATTAGTTACTTACCACCCTTCACACAATTTACACATATAAACACCACAACACACACCTAAAATTAATTAAGCAATTAACCTAATTATTTATTAATTGACTAATTGAAATTAATTAACAACTAATTATTAAACTATTATTAATCAATTAACACATTAATTATTCAATAAATCTTATAAAATTAAATTACTTCCCACCCTAATCCCCTATAAACCCACAACCCGCTACGGAACTAAAAACGCAGAATTAAACTTAAAATAAATTAATAACTAGTAAAACTCTAAAACATATAATAAAATAACAAACAATTCTCATTAAAAACACTAAAATACATAAAATTATTAATAAATCGATATTTTTGTAAACTATATTTTTGTAAACGATATTTATTACAAAGATATTTATGTAATCGATATTACTTACCTGTCAGTCGATATTCTTGTCAGCTATATTTTTGTTCTCGATATTTCTTCTCCACGATATTTTTGCGGCGATATTTCTGTCCCGCGATATTTTTGCGGCGATATTTCGACTCTGCACCGTGTACAGGTCTAGGTGTGGCAGTGACACTGAATCTGTAGTGTTCTGCTGTTGTGAAGTGCACCCCAGGGAATAAGTGTCTGATACGTATAAACCCTTGCCTGTGTAGCACCTCAACTACTGCAGCATGGTAAGCAGGGAGGAATGATAGGCCAGTAGTAAATGTGGAGAATGAAGTCATTTCAGACCTGCCCTTCACACCCCCAGCGTCCACCTAGCACAATATGCTGTTTGTATAGTTTTGCTGGGTCTGGGACCTTTGACCCCAATATTGTCTGTACAGTACCAGTAGTGACTTGATCCCCCTCATTGACCAAGTGCAGGGAACGGCACTCAGGGGCATAGAGAATACTTTTATTAACTTCTTCATAGAGGGTAAGACCCCCAGGGTTTGCAGCCTGATATGCGGCTTGTTGATCCCATGTTAATAATGGTGCTAGATACTGTCCCCATTTTTCTTCAGGCCAGGCAGCACCTTGTGATATACGTTCAAAGTTATTGGAAAAAAAATTGGGATCCTCCCCTGCAATATGCTTCAGTAGCACTACAAAGAGGAAAGGCAGTATGACCTCTTTATTGTCCGAAAACATCTGCTAATTTCATGATAGCCATATCATGACTTTGGGATGCTGACTCATCTGTTGTGTTTGTACTTGCAAGGTTAGTTGCAATGCCTCCTGAGCCTTCTGGAAGGTCCGGATAAATGACTCCAGGGCTCACTCAACTTTCTCTTGGCCCTTTGTCAATTTATGGATTACTGCATTCATAGTCTTTTTTATCACACTTCTGATACCACTGTGTGGTATGGGGGGGGGATTCATGGAAACACAATCCTGTGGTGATACATTCACTTTCTAGGTTAACTGACTTAAAGGCAGTTTATGCACATAGTTTTATAAAGGACAAATAAATAAAAACTCTCACTCTTCTATGGTTCAGTCTGATATCTATATTTTCTTTCCAGGCAGTGATGGTGGCTTCTAACTTTGGGAGGCATCCTTTGGGGAAAACAAAACAGGGTATCAGGTAAGTATACTTAAGTGATCACAATATGGGTTCACAAAATAGTAAACTTCTTTTTATCTCTATTTTATATTTTTCTGTTTCTGCAGATTCTCCCAGCTTTCCTCCACTTTTTTCCTCCTATTCGTGCTCTTACGGCACCCACTCAAAAATGTTAAAAAGCAAATCAATAGCCTTGGTTTTAACAGATAACTGTGGTTACTTTAATGATGGTTAGCTGTCTGACTATCTGTGCTTTGAATGCACATCCCTTTTGTAGTGGTTTAATGGCAATTTCCCTTTGCTTGGTTTCTTGAGGTAACTATTTCATACCATGTCAGGGGGGGGGGCTTGGATTAATCCCTGGCACTTTCAGACCCCGTCCAATTTCCCTCCCATTGCCCTCCTTATCCTCTGACACTCACCTAGCATGCCATAATCCTCCAAGATTGTGGCAGGCCCTTCCACAGTGAATCCTTAGTTCTGTTATTGCAGATTACGTCCATAGGTTGTCACAATCACAAGGGACATTGGCCATGGTGTATCTCATTTGGGTGCACCTCTGACCATAGATGTGTCACCAACAGGAGTCTGCCTCTACTGTGGGCTAAAACAGACATTAGGGAACCCCCTACATGGACCGTCATAGGCCAGGACATTCCGCAAGGTTTCTCAGTTGCAGGATCCATAGGGGAGCGGTTATAAAAAAAGGTTGTGTTCTTCCTCTCTAAGGTTCCTTACCAGTCCACCTTTCAGTGTCACCTAGGGATGGGGTTGGTATAACATACTTGGTGTGCTCTGTCCATTTGACCCAGCTGGTAGCAGTGTACCCTTACTATTGCAGCAGGTGAGTAGTGAACTGCATGCACACTTGCTGTGGTCCTCACTGCAGTGTCTGATCAGTGATAGGGTTACCTGGCTTTGGTCACCACTGCCAAGAGTCTCTAGATACAGTGAGGAAGCACAGGCGTTTGAAAAATTCCTTTTCAACCAACGTAGGTTGGACCAACAGGGCAGTTGGACTCCTCTTTGGTGTATCTCCTCAGGCACTCAGGGTGGCAGCAACAGCAGTGAGGCAGTGTTCTTTTTTGGCCCTCATTGGCCTAAACGCTCTGGGAGACACACAGGCTTATCAGCAGCATTCTGTTGTTGAATCACCAGATGACAATCCTTTCAGTTTGTTTTGATCTCCCCTTTCCACCCAAACAGTTGGTGTTCCCTGTCATCACCTCCCTTGAAGATTATCTTCTCCAGAGTGGCAGGCTGCACAGAGTTAGACCCAGCCAAGCTCCACCTCGCTCGTATTCATTTTTTAAATAAATGTATTTTTTAACCACATCACTACATTTTACACAACAGAATGAGAGATAGGGCTTAACACTTCCTTGAGCCTATTTACATGTACTTGACTTTGTCTCTATCCCTTTCAGGGATGGGGAACTTGTGAATTGCAATGCCATATTTTTTGCATGTGGTCCGGCTCCTATACTGCCACCACTTTGAGTAATTGTCCACAACACCCATGATAGTCTGTGCTCCCAGTCTGTGCTGTCCTTCAGAGCTACCAGTGCACCTGGAGATGTCACACGATTCTCGCTGTCTGTCAGGGAAAACACTTCTGAAGTATACCTGCCTGGAGCTGGAGTGCGTTGTTTGGGGAATCGAATTGGTGGTGGCCAGACCTGGGGTGGAGTTTACGTGAAGGAAAACTCACACAAGAGAGGCATCGCAATTCTGACGTGGAGCCCTAAACACGATTGGGCCTCAATGCAAAAAAACTATTTTTCCTACCTATACAACCACAATTCAGGGGTTGAGGTTTGTTTTCAGCATTTATGGGTCAATGAGACCAGAGACAGAATAAATGGATGGCTTTCACACCAGCACACGGTGTAACAACACTGCAAGTGGTAGATTTTCCTGATTTCTCTTTAGTTCACATTCTGACTCCCTCCATGCTCACCTTTATTATGTTCTTGTTTTTTCTCCTTTTTGTTATTTTGCTTCCTGTGTATAGAACTCTCTTCCTTATGTGGCATTTGTGTGTCTACCTGTGCTTCATTAAAGGGGTTTTTCTTCTTGCCAGATTTCAGGTTGGACACCGAAGTGAAGGCATCTCAGGGTCTGTTGCGCCCCAAGCCAAATGATGGTGAGTGCATTTACATTATAAAACATTGTGGTGATGATAACCATTTAAATGTGTGCTTCTTGTATTACAGACAATTGAGGGCTCTTTTTTGGTCTCACTGTTTTTCTCACTCTCCCCTTCCTGGGCTCTGCTATTTCCACACAAGCAGACTGTGATATTTTTAGCATAGAATGTGAAGCCTGCATTGTTCTCTTAGGAAGTTCCCTGCATGGAATGTGTTGATTTGAATTGAAAGGAGGCTTGGAAGCAGACAAGCTGTAGAGAAGAGGCTGGGGTGAAAGAAGCTACTTAAATAAACCTTCCTACTTAAAGATACCGTGTAGGTGCATCTTTACACAGACCTTCCAATACCTGTTGCATAAAAAAGAGTACTGGGTGTCCTAGGCTTCAGGGGGCTTGGCTGTGGAGAACCAACTCATACCTGCTTCTGACAGAGTGGCAGCCAACGTAAAATAAGTCAACCAGTGGCAGGAGCACTCATTCCTTAATACTGAATTATAGATAATGGCTGTTACCCTCTGCATTGAATTGGTTTGCATAGTTGTGACAAAGAGGAGTATTATTTGGAGTTGATGGTAGTCCACCACAAGTAATGATGTCACTATTCTTGTTAGGTCCAGTAAAAGTTTCAGTACTTTAAACCTGATCTCGACCTCTGGTATCTATGACACTGAGCTGACAGACTTACCTTAAAAAAATGTGTAAAGTACTTAGAAGTACCTAAACAGTTATAAAGAAGAAAATACTTCACAGTTAAAATCCCCCTCCAATTTGTAAACATAAAGGACATTTTATTGAACAAAACATCACCAAAATTACAAAAAACACAATAAGAGAAACCAGAGTTATGAATTTATAATGTTTTAAATCAAATAGCACCAAAAAACGCAAAGTGATAACCACAAGCAACTGGTTGCACTAGACTTGGACAAGGATAAGGTTTGAGGCCGACCGCGATGAAGTGCAGGTCAGATATGAGGACAAGTTGGTCCCAGTTGGATAGATGCCTTCATGCTGAGCAAATTTTCAAGAAGGTAGGATCCTTGGTGGGGCAGGGTTGCAGGTTGGATCCAAAGAAGGGCTCTTTGATGACAGGATGATGAAGGATGAGGTCTTGGTGAAGCCATCTACGAATGATTTCTACCTTTGTTCTTAGACTCTTTTCTGGAAGTTGAATTTCTTCAGTGTTGTAAGGCTGCAGGCTGTAGCTGGAGAGGATTCGAAGGCGTTGGGTCCCGGTCGGCGTAGGACCTGCTGAATCATATTTGCTGCTGCGGAGAATGTAGTGGGAGGTGTGGCAAAGTCAGGTCCACAAGAGATGCACCCTTGACGAAAAGGCTTGGTATGTTGTTCCCGGTCTTCTGTCGGTTCGCCAAGTAAAAAGGATTAAAAATGTTTCTAAGTCCCAGGTTTTAGGGTTAGGCACAAGGAGTGCATACTGACACCAGCCAAGTGTTTCAGGATCTCAGGCACAGCACTTGGGGCTCAGGAATTGATTGGTTTTAAAATTATAGGGCACAACTTATACACCGGAGGCGTCTTAGCGCTTACCAGTGACCAGTAACTAGATGTCCAATAAAACTAATCATGACTAAACAGCCAGGTTTTCAGAGATTTCCTGAAACTTGATAGGGAGATGGCTGCTTTCAGGTCCTGAGGGAGACTGTTCCAGTTATGAGCAGAGCAAATGACGATACTCCTACCTCCCCAGGAGGACAGCTTGCTAGGGGGGACTAACAGATTTCTTGCAAAGCTTAAGTGAAGAGTCCTGTCTGGCTGATACCATCTGAACCTTTCATTCAAATATGCTCGCCCTAGACCATGGAGAGCCTTGAAAGCAATACAAAGGACCTTGAAAATTATCTGCGTCTTTACGGGAAGTCAGTGTAGCTTTCTGATGGCTTGTGAGGCTGAAAGGAATCTAGGGATCTTCATCAGTATCCGAGCTGCTGAGTTTTGAAGAATTTGCAGTATGTTCAGCAACTTTTTCTGAGCATTTTGATAAAGGCCATTACAGTAGTCCACTCTGGACAAGACTAGTGCAAAGACAACTGTCCTTAACAGGTCAGATGGTAAAAATTGCGCAATTGTCTTTATAATGCATAGAGTTTAAAAGGATGCCGAAATTACACTGTTTACTTGTTCTTTGAATGTTAATCTGTCATCAACTAAAACACCAAGGTTTTTGACCTTCATGGCTGGTGTCACTCCAACAGAAGCCCCCACAACCACCAACCGCCTGCTCTCCTGGACCAACATCAACGACGAGGACACCAGCGAGATCATGAACACCATCCACTCCGGTTCACCGCTAGACCCGTGCCCTCACCACATCTTCAACAAAGCCAGTACAGCCATCGCGCCCCATCTCCGGAAAATAATCAACATCTCCTTCGAGACAGCAACCTTCCCGGGAAGCTGGAAGCACACCGAGATCACCGCCTTACTCAAGAAACCCAAGGCAGACCCCAAGGACCTCAAGAACTTCCGACCCATCTCTCTGCTCCCGTTCCCCGCGAAGGTCACAGAGAAAATCGTCAACAAACAACTGACCCGCTACTTCGAGGAGAACAACATCCTGGACCCTTCCCAGTCCGGCTTCCGCAGCAACCCCAGCACCGAAACCGCCCTCATCGCCGCCACCGATGACATCAGGACCCTGCTAGACAACGGAGAAACAGCAGCCCTCATCCTCCTGGACCTATCAGCCGCCTTCGACACGGTCTGCCACCACACACTACGAACACACCTTCACGACGCCGGGATCCAAGAGAAGGCCCTGGACTGGACCACATCCTTCCTTTCCGGCAGAACACAAAGCGTCCGCCTCGCCCCTTCCGATCCAAGGCCACCAAGATCATCTGCGGCGTACCCCAAGGCTCCTCCCTCAGCCCAACGCTGTTCAACATCTACATGGCACCCCTCGCCCACGTCGCCCGACAGCACAACCTCAACATCATCTCCTACGCCGACGACACCCAGCTGATCCTCTCCCTCACCAAAGACCCTCACACCGCCAAAGCCCACCTCCACGAAGGAATGAAGGCCGTCGCCGAATGGATGAGGACCAGCCGCCTGAAGCTGAACTCGGACAAGACGGAGGTCCTCATCCTTGGTTCCAACCCTTCAGCCTGGGACGACTCCTGGTGGCCGACATCACTGGGAACAGCCCCGCCACCCACCGACCACGTACGCAACCTAGGGGTCATCCTCGACCCCACCCTCTCCATGACTAAGCAGGTCAACGCCGTTTCCTCATCCTGCTTCAACATCCTCCGAATGCTCCGCAGGATCTTCAAGTGGATCCCCACCGAAACAAGAAAAACAGGCCCTCGTCACCAGCAGGCTGGACTACGGAAACGCCCTCTACGCAGGAACGACGGCTAAGCTCCTGAGACGGCTGCAACGCATCCAGAACGCCTCTGCACGTCTTATCCTCGACATCCCCCGACGCAGCCACATCACACCCCACCTGAGAGACCTGCACTGGCTCCCTGTCAACAAGAGGATAACCTTCAAGCTCCTCACCCACGCACACAAAGCACTCCACAACTCCGGACCAGCCTACCTCAACAGACGACTCAGCTGCTACACCCCCACCCGCCAGCTCCGCTCGACCAGCCTCGCCCTCGCCACAGTCCCCCGCATCCGGAAAACGACCGCCGGCGGCAGATCCTTCTCCCACCTCGCCGCCAAGACCTGGAACACCCTCCCCACCAACCTCCGACAGACCCAAGACCTACTGGCCTTCAGAAGACTCCTCAAGACCTGGCTCTTCGATCAGTAGCAGCACCACCCCCCTCTTCCCCCAGCGCCTTGAGACCCTCGCGGGTATGTAGTGCGCTTTATAAGTGACATGATTGATTGATTGATTGAGCAGGGTCCTGGGCAGATCCAGTGGAAACTGGTCAGCTGAGATCTTTCAGAAACATGAGCTTCTTTCAGCTTTTGCGTCCCTGTAGCTTAACAGGAGGTTAGTCAACTGACCGTTGGAGTTCACTTCTTTGTCCTGGGTACAAGTGGGAACAGGACCAGCCCTTAAGGTTCTCCTCACAGGTCTCAACAGCAGATGCAGCCCTTCTTCTGTCTTCCACAGGTCCAGTAGTGTTCTGAAGGGGGTGCCCAGGAGTTTCCCAGTTAGGTCTGGCACTAGACTGTCAGTGGGGTGGGGGTGATTCTTCACCCCTCCCTAACCAAAAGGAGAAATGTTTCCAGGGACAACCCTACCCACTTTTGTAACAGTTCCTGTGTGCCTTACTGGAAAGAACCGCACTGTGCCCCTCTCTGCCTAATATCAAGCTGGCAGAACCTTTCTTCCCTTGTGTAGAGCTCCTCTGCCCACCATAGATCAGTGGCAAGGGAACCTCTGTGGTTACTCAAAACAGGTTCTGGGGGCACCTCCTCTCCCACTTAGATTGGTACCGGGCTGGGCAAGAGGGAAAAAGAGGAAGAAGTCCAGCTGTTAGCTACATCTGCCTGTGATAGGGCAGGCCTCTTTGAAGATAATTACGTTTGTGGGCACTGACATCCTGTCAGAAGAACAGAACATTTACCCACACCAAGGCTTTTGTGTCACCTCTGGGAGCAAGCTCATTCCTCATTGAGGTCTTGGGTGACAGCTGGAAGCTCATGCAAATGGGATCTATAGACTTTAGGCAGGTAAAAGGTGATTTAAAAAAAAAGTATTTTGTAAAATATTTAGCACACATCCGACTTTACCAATTGATTGAATTTGTAATAAATATTTTTTAAAGTCCAATATTTAACTTCTTAGCTAATTTTAATATTAACTTCCAATGCTTTCCTATGGAACAGCTAACTCTGCTACAGTGAAAATAGCTTTTGGGGCCTTGTCACTGTAAAGACATGTTTTACAATGTCCCCCTGTATCATTGGGCATTAAGGCTTACTAGGGATGATAATTAAAATTTGAAAGGAAAGTTTAGGTCTCTCATAAGGGGTTATTTTGGCAAGTCGAATTTGCAGCTCAAACCTGCACAGCCAGCTTACTGGTAGCAGACATGCAGTCTTTTTTTGCATTGACAGTTTAGTGGTGAAACAATATGTGCTGCAGGACACTAGTGACATTTAACTTACAGGCTCTAGGTACACTTTGTGCTATATGCTAGGGACTTATAGGTAAGTTAATTATACTAGTTAGGAGTATTGCCAGTGTTGTCATGTTTTAGGGGTCAGATCACATGCATTGGGTCCAGTTTAGCAGAGTCCCAGTGTAGAGTAAAAAAAAACAGCAGCATCAGTCCACAATTTTCCAGGTGATTATGCAAAAAGAGACATTTTCTTACAACAATTAGAATCACAGCATCTTGCTAACAGCTATAAAAACAAAGCGATGGGTGGAATGCGTGCAAACCTCTCAGCAACTGAAAATCTCTTGGGTTGCATTCTGATAAATTGTTTACCCACTATGCAACTGTAAATGGGAAAGAATCACAGGCACATCAGTGTTGGACATGAGCCAATGACACCAGTGCAGCCCAACTACCCGGCCATATCCCTTTTGTTGGGCCTCATCAGCAAGGTACTGCATCAATCCTACAACACAGCAAGCAAGATACCCACTATGCCACTCTAAATGGCGAGCAACTTTATTCAAATCAGCCTTTGTCTTGCTCCAGTAGAAACAGACCAGCCTGAACTGCCTGAACTCCCTGGCCACGTCCCCAATGGACAGGAAGACATGCAATTCAGTCTGAGCCAAATGTGTGGTTCAGTCTGCATCTACCTAACCAGACAATGGACCACACACCAGCCTAAGTTACATGTTTCTCAACCGCTATAGTAAAATAAAAGGGATGAGTTCAATGCTTGAATTAATCTCTGCCAAAGGTAATTACTCTGACTGCATTAATTCAGGTCCATTGTTTTTCCCCCACTATGCCACCACTTTCTTCTGCTCCATTAGGAGCATGTAGTAATATCATATCTATACACACAAACACGATATAGAAATACTGTATACATACATCGTGTTGGAAAGTGTGTTATTAGTAGTAATAAGTAGTGACTTACCACTAGTAATAAGGCCACAAACTCAATAAAAGGGTCAAATAAACACTTTCTAGTGCTCAGAAACATATAATGCCACTGTGGGACATCTGGTCGTGCTTAACCGGGACAAAGTCTAAGTTTGAGGCTGACCGCAATGGAGCCCTTGTTGGATTCTCCAAGCGGGAGGCCTCGGTCAAAATTATACCTTCGGATTTAGAAACTTTTCTGGAAGATTTTTCTCTCGATGTCGAGCGGTCCCCTCCAGCAGGATGATTTCAATGCGACGTCATTGGGTTGCTTCTCTGCGAGGCCTCGGTCAAATCCTGGAAGTCTGGAGATGCAGAGCTTTCACCTGGAAGAACCTGAAATCCAGGCCTGGTTGCGGTTGAAAGTAGCCGGCTTGACTCTCGACTTCGAGTGGTCACCTTACCGAGCTTTTTGACAAAAAGTTCCCAAAGTTCACCAAACTTCTGGAACTTCTTCCTGAAGTTCCTCTTGAGGGTTCAAAGTGTCCAAAACACAAATCCAAAGGTCTGGAATCTCCTAGCTGGTCATTGGGATGTCTGGACTACAATTCCCACAGTGCAACTGGGCAGATCCTTAAAAGTCCACTGGATGCACTCCAGGATGGGGACTCTTGATGGAGATGGTGCAGGTGGGATCTGTTAACCTGTAGCTTGCAAGGAGTCCACTCCTTAATCCTTCTTCAAGCAAGGCAAAGTCCTTATGGCTGTAGTACCAGATTGTACAGCAGGTGTAGTCCTCCAGAGTTCAGTCCTTTGGGTGCAGGTCCAGATTCCAGCAGGGCAGTCCTTCTTTCTCCTTGTAGTTTCAGGCAGCAGATCTGAGGACCAATGCAGCTTTCCCATATCTATTCACAGTTTCTGGGTGTCAAGCAGGGGGTTACCCCTGACCAATGGGATGCAGGGTGCAGGGTGCCACACAGGTGTATGGCCACTTTCTCCAAAGTGTGGCTTATTCTTGCCCCAGAAAGCACCATTCTATCAAAATCCAACATGGTGAATTCTTCTCCTTTGAGGTTAGATCTGGGTAAGCCAACCCACTGGTGTGGCTAAGTTTCACTAACACACCCCTTTAACCCCCTGAGTAATTACTAAATGACTAATTATACCTAACAACCATGTACTTTTGCACAGAGCACAGGCGCTTTGTCTGGTTAGCAGAGCTCAGAGTCAGAGAACCAGCACCTAGTAGTCAAAATGGGGGCAAAAAGTGGGGGACACTGCAAACAGGTCATGATTTCTCACACATAGGAATAGTGTAGCCTGAACAGCCGCCAGGCCAGTAACTCTCTAGAGTAGTTTTGGCCCATTTAAGCCTCATCAGTGACGCGCATCTTGAGTCCAGTGGCACTATGAGCACAGGAGCTCTGACTTGCTGTACCATTTGCACTTTGGTTCCTGACTTGGACAAAAAAAAGAATGATAATTGGAGAACTTTAATCTCAGTCGCTGGTAAATAGTATTCCAGTCCAGTATTTTGTTCACTATACCAATCTAGAAAGAACAGCCATATGAGAATCAAATGAGGTTTTTTGCAATAGGAACAGTTCAGCCTGAACTGCCAGGCCATTTCCCCTCTAGACATGAAAACAAACATCCCAGACTAGTTTCATTCTATTTGGGCTTCATTAGTGAGCTGCATCCTATTGCATAGTAAGTATGGAACCGATGTCTCCCTTAGAAAAGCAAAATATGACGGTGCAATTCTTTAGTTTGCCCTGACATACTCAAACCACTAACTTGAAAATTCATCCCTGGGTCAGACTATGCCACTTGGGATAGTCTCACTCTGTCATTGACATGACATGGCCAGCGTGGCAGAATATAAGAGGCACAATATGGCAATATATTGTGATGGTGTCCATATGTAATAGAATACCATGGATATATATGTATCACTCACTGAGGTAAGGACTAAGGCAAGTTTGGTACTACAGTGAGCATTTTTTCGTGATATTACTTGTTTGGTCTGTCATTTCAAAGGTGCTGGTTTGTAATTTCATCGTCTGTATCCACTCACTCTACCATAAGTTGCGTGTGTATGGAAATCAATGCAGTCCAGCAGGTTCTAAGCAGGGAAATGGTGCTAGAACTAAGTGTCTGGAGGCTATGCAGGTCTTGAAGGCTTCAGGGTAGAAGGACTGGCATCTTATGGTTACCAGATTGGTATGGCACTTAAATCTATACTGAGGCACCAAAGAGAGATGGAACTGGAGGCTGAGGAAGGAATGGTAAAATGTTGGTGGCTGCAAGGAAGAGAACACTAATAAGGAATCAGAGACCCAGAGGAAGGTGCAAATAAAGTGCAGCTCCAGGAGCAGTTTCCACCAATACCACTAGTCAGCCTGGTTCCAGAACAAATGATGCACTTCTGGGGTAAAGGCCAGGTGATTCTGACATGGAATCATTGAGTCTGAGGAAGTAGAAAGGGATGGTCTAGTTGCTAGGGTTTGGTGCACCATCCAACCCTCCCCACCAAATCCTCCCAAATTATATGTGCCGCCTGGAGTAATCCTAAAGGCTTCTGCGTGTTGCGAAGAAGGTGTCTAGTAAGCTCCCCAATAGCTTGGGTAGACTGCAGTGAAGAAAAAATGTGCATAATCCTAAATAGGATGTTTACAGCTGGAATGCTGGGCACATATTACTATATGCCAGGTTTCCTCGGCCTCAAAGAGAAATCAACAGCCAAGTCCCCATTATACTTTGTGTCGTACTTCGGCAAAAACATTGTGCATGATCCTTGTGCAGTATGGATTTGTAAAACCAATCTACAGTGAGATATTAATCAACAGTTTTTTTTAGAATATTGTAAGCTTCTAGACTATTCATACAATAGGGTCTGAACTTCAAATGCATGATTAAAGAGAATCTAATTTAATGCCATGTGATACCGCAAGACAGTGAATTAGTATTTACAATCTGACATCAATCCCATGTTCCATTAATCCATCTATTTGTTTACTCAAATCTGCATCACCTGCCACCTTCACAATTCATCCTCCTGTAGCCCTCATGATCCCAGGAATCACTCATGTTATGTTATGTTATATTAGAGAATTTTAAATAGCGCTCGTATACCTGAGGGTGTCTTGCCGCTGCAGTGCGTGAGGGTTGTCAGTGAGACAGGCTAGATATTCTATGGCCTCTGGGCTAAAAGCGCCATGTTTTCAATGCTTTTCTAAAATGTAAAAGCGTCTGAGAGTTTTTTAGTTCGAAAGGAAGGGAGTTCCTTAACTTAGCAGCATGAGTTACAAAGCCTCTACCACCCCAACGGGCAAGTCTGAATTTTGGAACCTCAATATTTTTTAAACCTGACGAACGTAGGGGTCTAGGAGTTATGTACCAGCGAAAGGCCTGTCTAAGGGCAACTGGTCCGATGTTATGTAATGCCTTAAAGGCGGTGCACAAGGCCTTGAACGCAATTCTTTTCCTCACAGGCAGCCAGTGCAGTTGGTTCAGTGCCATGGTAGCTGAATGAGATTTGAGGAGACTGAAAATGAGACGATCTGCAGCATTTTGTAAGGTCTGACGTTTAGATACCATTTATTGTTATAGGCCGATATATAGTCCATTACAGTAGTCAAGTTTGGATAAAATTAGTGCTAACATGATTTGTTTCTGGAGCTTAGACGGAATGTAGGGTAGAATTTTTCTCAGGATCTTTAAAAGAAAGAAGACTGAAGAGGCTATTTGATTGATTTGGTTCTCGAAAGAGAGTTCTTTGTCAAAAATGACCCCTAGGTTTCTAACCTTTTCCACTGGGGATGGGATATGGCCCATATTTGGTGGCCACCAATCTGGGGATCAGAAATTAGTTTTGTTTCCGAAGAGTAAAATTTAGGTCTTGCCTGAGTTTAATCTCATGAATTCACGGACAAATCTATTTTTAAATTAATCCAATCTTTCACTCTTTTGTCTGTCAACATGCACCTCTGTAAATAGTTTCCATTCACCCCATTATCAAACCATTCACTACAAACTCCCATCCAAATGTCTGACACACTCATCCACTGGTCAGAACAACATATTCATTTGCCGCCAAAGCTAGGAAACCTTAATTTACCACGTGCCCTCTTCTGCAATTAACCCATAGATCTCTTTTCCTGTGTCCTTATCTCTCTGTCTCTCTCTCACAGACGCCCCGCCTCCTCCTCATCAATTGATCAGACCTACACACCCATTCCAGACCAGACACAGAACATCTTTATAGTACAAAACTTTATATTTGGAATACAGTACTTCCTGCCTCCCTCTATAAGGATATATTACAAGCCACTGAGGAGTTCTATGACCATAGAGAGGAACAAGGCTTAAGACCGAGTTCCTTTATAAGGTCATAAAACTGAGGTGACTGCAAAATCCATATAATGTACAGCAAGGAACATTTTATTCCTCATAATACATTTTTTTTAAAACAAATTGTTATTAGCATTTATAATAAGATATGCGTAACAATATTAAACAACTTACCCCCACTACCACCACCCTCCCTGAAGTTCAGTCCCCACTACAGTATGTATATAACACATATTTTTTTACAAATTACATTTTTACCCATTTTCTTCCCCAGAATCATCACTCTTTTCTAAATCTTTAAGGGAATCTAATAAATAATCCCATATATGAACTTTTTCAATTGATCTTCCTTTCCTCATATCACTATACGATACTGCACTCTCATAATGCGCCCAACGAACCAACTCCACTTTCCATTTTGCTATCATAGGGGCCCTGGGCGCCTTCCAGTTCATAGTTATTTCATGTCTTGCAAGTACCAAAGCTAAATCAATAAATCCTGCAGTATTTTTACACTTTGTAGGTCTTGGAAATACCCTCCGCAGACAGTCGATAGTAGTACACTCAATTGATCTCTTTGTTTCCTCAATTATACAGAGTATTACTTCCTGCCAGTATTCCACTAATAATGCGCATGACCATAGACTTATGATACATAGTCACAACATCACCCTTCCCACCATGGTGACTTGCTCTTTATAAGAACGGGATAGTAAGTTTGCAGACATGAAGAATAGAAGCGGAATCTAGTGCGAAATGAAACACATCTAAAAACAGTAATATGTTGCAAAAAGATAACAGTTTAATGTAAGTCAGATTAAAATATTGCTGAACCTTAGAAAGTGTATACAAATGTTGAAAGGCTCAATTTTTCCAAAGAACACCTTAGTGTGCAAAGAATAAACATATTTACATACACATCTCCTTTCTGCTCAGCACTGTCTGTTTTAGAAAAATCTATCAGAAGGAGCACATACTAGTTGCCGTTTTCCTTACTTAAACTACAGCTGTATGAATGTTCCATGAATTACCTTTCACCCTGGCTGCTGGCTTTGGCAGCAGGCACTATGATGTCCAAACTCAACTGTAATGAGTTATTATAGCTGAACAGCTATGTCAATTCTTCATTATAGGTGACTAAAGACATCACAAGCCGGCTGTAATACGGAAATTAGAGACAGACTTTTATACCGGGACTGTAGGCTTCCATGTATTATTTGCAGGTAAATTCAAGAATAACTGACGATTCTTGACTTGGAGAGGGCAAGCTGGAAAACATTTTTTTAATCATAAAATCATTTGTCTATAATTTGTGTTATGATTGTCATAGCTTCCCACTCCACATAACTAAGTGCAATTTATTGCAGTCCACCAACACAACCACAGTCCACAACGAAGACTTCATTGGCCAGTAATCGACCCTGGGGAGGTCCATCATTCTCAGCTCTGCTGGCCTGCAGGAAGTCCAGAGCGCCAGCTGGCCAGGGCATGAAACAAAGATCAAAACACATTGATACATCAGCATGTAAGCAAGCAATGGGACCCAAACAGAGGAAATCACCCACAAAGACCCAACTCAAGCGTGCAGTGATGCACTGTGAATTTCACCTTACAAAGGAAACCAGGTTTCGGTAATCCACTCCCAATCAATGTTGAGTTGAAAACCACAGTTCATTTTAAAGCACATAGTGCTAGATTCCCTTTTTAAATATTAGTACCACATATAAAACAATGCATTGAATTTAGTGTTACTTTTACCACATGACCTGGAGGGCAAATAAAATAAATCCACATCTATTTAAAATAAATTGCAATAAGGAGATGTGAAACTTAAAGGGAGACCCTCGTTTTCAAAACTCAGTCTCCGCTGGGTACCTAGAGGTGGAGATGGCGACATGGTTGGATGAACATCCACAAGTGTGAGAGGGAATGGCAGGGTAAGGAGGAAGTTTTGGTAGCCTGCTGAAGGAAATGTGAGCCGCTGAAAAAATCATGGCGCATTTCCTTAATTACAAGCCACGCTCGTGTTTCCTTCCTCACAACATACACAAGGATGTTTTGGTTGAGTTATTTGTAACAAAGCGCCTCCTACTGAACTTTTACAAAGATAAATCGCCCTTGGTGCCCCTGTGCTTTTGCCATCTTGTATACAAGTAGCAAGACTAATCACAACACGTGTCTGAACTGAACTCTGGGCAGAGATGCCTTTTCAAAGATTTATCAATGACCACTTCCACAATTCCAACACTAACGACAGTAAGGGAAATTATGTTTCGCCACCAGTGACCACTAGGGAAACACTGGCCAACCTAAGTAAAATAATGTTTTTTCGTAAATGAATTAATAGCCACATTTACCAGCATTTCAGTAATTCTGATACATACACCTGAAATTAGTTTCAATCTTTGCTAAGACTCACAAAACAGCTTTCTTCCCTTAATTTAAAATGTCACTGGAATGCCTTGCTTGGAAGAAGGTGGAAGAAAAAGGAGAAAATGAACAGCATGGAAGGGGTATTGTGATGTGATAGGGCTGTGGGTAATGGAGAGGGCTGCCGCATGCTCCCTCTCTGGTGGGCATGCACTCAAGTCAGTCTTGCTCAAGTCCATCCAAGCTGAGCTTATTCCCCACATATTTGGTCTATGGAGTCATTGTTTTCAAGATAAAATGCTATTAGGAAATAGGAAGGGAGTTCCAAGGCAAAGGCACTTGCACAGAACTGAGAGCCCCTACAATGTGCAATCTTTTGAATGGAGGATCTCAAAGATATTTGGAAACTGCGGAAAACAGCACAGATGAGACTCAGCAAATTTGCTTGAAGTTAACTATGGGCCAGCTGCATTACAAGCTCTGTGTGTAAAAAAGGCAGCTTGGCACTTCACATAGCCGACCTCTGTCAACCAAAATGAGAGTGTAAAGAAGACACATGACTTTAACATCACAAGAAAGGCGGGACACTGAATCCGACAGTCTTTGAAGTGGGCAAGTGCCTCTGAAATACTGCTGCTCTAACAGGTGTGAGAAAATGAAAGCTCCTAGGCACTGAAATTTGGTGATGAAGACCAGGTTTTGAAGGAAGTCATATTTTATTCTTAAACACTTGAGCTGGAACAAGCAGGTGATTGTAAATAAACTGATCTGAGAATCTAGAGCAGTAGCGTTAGCTTATCAGTGGCACAAAATATCAGCAAAATCATATCAAAAAGCCATAAGGTAAATTACCACAAATCACCACTCAGCATTCTCCTCAGCCTTCATTGCCTTCACGGCACCAGCTGAGACATTGAAGGCACTGAGATCCTTGAATGGGAGGATCTCCATTGAGGACAGTCTGAGGCATGTCAGACGTTTTTGCGGGGCCCAAACAGGTGCTCATATGATGAGCACCTGTTTGAAAGTTTAAAAAACATGTCCTGCAGGGAAAAATGTAACAAGGCAGATCCATCATCTGGCTCCATCTAGTGGGTTTCGCCATGTTAGCAGACTCGTCATTAATAAATAGGTTCTTGTGTACGATTGGTAGAATAAATTGCAAAGAGGGAGGTATTGTGAAGAGGTGCTCCACATAAAAGCTATATTTATAAACATGCAGACATCAAAACATAAGATCATGGGCCTAATTTAGCCTTTGCAGGATGGAGTACTGTCCATCATGACGTTGGAGGACTTAACTTCTGTCACCCTGATGGATGGTAGTACGTCCTTGTTGAACCTGGCCCTTTTTTGCAGGGTTATCCCCAAACTTTTTGCCTACTTCCTCCTATTTTTTCTGACCTGTTTTTGTTGGCTTTGGGATTCTGGACACTTTACCACTGCTGACCAGTGCTAAAGTGCAAGTGCTCCCTGTGTAAATTGTATTGGTGATTGGTTTCTTCTTGACTGCCATAGTTGATTTATCATTAAATCCCAAATAAAGTGCACCAGGTGTGCCCAGGGCCTGTAAATCAAATGCTAATAGTGGGCCTGCAAAAATGATTGTGCCACCCACATGACTAGTCCTGCAAACATGTATCAGACCTGCTACTTCCGTGTCTGTTTGTGTAGTTTTAAGCTGCCATTTCGACCTGGTAAGTGCACCCACTTGCCAGACCCAAACCTTCCCTTTTATTACATGTAAGCCACCCGTAAGGTAAGCCAAGGCAGCCCCATGGGCAGGGTGCAGTGTATTTAAAAGGTAGGACATGTTGTGTTTTACATGTCCTAATAGTGAAACAAAGCAAATTTCATTTTTCACTACTGCAAGGGCTATCTCTCCCTTAGGGTACCTTGGGGATTGCCTTGAAATACCTTTCAAGTGTAATTTCCCATTGGGGGCAGATAGAAGTTTGGGGTCTCTGAAATCACAATTTAAAAATGCATCTTTTGGTGAAGTTGGTTTTTAATTTGCATGTTTGAAAATGCCACTTTTAATTTTTTTTCTTGCTTAACCATTCTGTGCCTCTGCCTGTCTGTAGATTCCACGTCTGGGTTAGGATGAAAGTTGGGCTCTTGTGCATTCACTCTAGACAACTGAGCTGAGGTGTCCTTTGCATATCCTGATGGGCCATCACCAGGCTGATGAGACTGTCTGAGCAAGAGTGGTGGGAGGAGTTGTCACTGACATCTGAATAGGGCTGTGCCTGTCCTCACACAAAGCTGTCTCCACCCCCCTGTAGTGCGTCTGGAGCCAGGTAAGGGAAAGGCAGGGTATTGTGCACTACAAAGACTTTCCTTTGAAGTTTGCCTACTTCAAAGGCAGAAACTGGTATATATACTGGAGCTGTGACACCATAACTTCAGAACACTTCTGGACTGAGGGCATTCTGCCAGGAAGAAGAGCTGTGTTACTGTCAGGAGGCACTAACACTTTGCTGTTTGCTTTGCTGTGTTGGCCTGCTGCTTGCTGCTTCTGCTCTGGGCAGTGAAAGGACTTGACTTCCCTTTCTACATCCTGCTTTCCAAGTTTCTATAAGGGATTGAGTTGAGCTTGACTCCTGTTGGAAGCCTCAGGGATATCAAAAACTTAATTCTTATCTTGTTACAAGCACAGGGACTCTTCTTCTGTGAGTCCTGAATTGCTGAGTGGTGCCAAAACAAATCCTGGGCCCTTGGAACTGAGTGATTGTTCTGTCACCTCCAGAAAAGCAAACCTGACACCGTCCCCGACGCCGCTGCCTGACCAAAGATGTGGTTACCGCTCATGAGGAGCACAACGCATCTACCATGACTACATCACAGTCCTGGCCTCACTGACGACATTGCTGCATGCCGTCATCAACACTGCTGCATGCACCTAAGCTGAGAGCACCGCTTATAAAGAGCACAACACATCGCCTCGCCGACATCGCAGCCCCTGATGTACCGACGACAACGCCGTCGACTCTGACCTCATCTCCGATGCCACTGCCTGCACCGTGGCTGTGAGCACTGTTCGTATAGAGCACGATGCATCACCCCATCTCACATTGCCTGCACCAAAGCCGTGGTCACCGCTCGTGAAGGGCACAACGCATCAACCACGATGACATCGCAGCCCCGACACCAGCACCCCGGACCCCGACATTGCGGAGCTTGATACCCAGTACGTGTGAATCCAAGGCCTCAATGACTGCTGCCCAATTTTCGGGACCAACGCCCACCAATGCCGATGACACCTCACCTTCGGATTTCATCGCAAACTCCCCGAGGCCTCTTCAATTCCATAGGTACTGTTTTGCGGTTCAGTCCAACACCGTATCACTGAACTGTTGGATATGCGTCATTCCCGAGGCCGTGGTAGCCCAGGTTGGCTTATCGACTTCAAGGAACTGTATTTTTAAGTTTCTTCTTGCAAAATTCATATCTTTACTTGTGTATGTTGGACTTTTATCATTTTGGTCTTGTTTTAAATTGACTATTTTTTTTAACTTGCGTGGAGTCTCTTTATAGTGTTTTCACTGTTCTACTATGTGTGTGTGTGTACAAATACTTTACATATTGTCTCTGAGATAAGTCTGACTGTTCGTGCCAAGCTACCCAGGGGGTGAGCAGGGGTTATCTTAGCTGTGTAACTTACTTAGCCTGATTAGAGTGAGGGTCCCTACTTGGACAGGGTGCCTACCGACTGGCAACTAGAGACCCCATGTCTAACAGTCCTATTTAGAGATGCCAAGAGGCCCAGCAGTTATCTTTGTACACTGAAAGGAACCAGCATCATAGCTGCTTCTTTCAAGGAGCAAAAGATTTGGTGAGTGGTTGCCGTTGGTTTTGATGGTTGTCAAACAACCTTTTAACATTTTTGTTTTTTCAAAAACTAACTCCAAGTGGTAGTGTGTTATTGAAAAACAAAAACTAACAATGGCCGCTACACCCTGGGTGTTTTCTTCCAGAGTGTGGAGGTCCCTCTGGACAGAAATAAAGCATTACACCATCCACTCTAAATAGAGAGTGATGGCTTTACTCTGACAGACCTTACTCCATTGAGCTGCCAGCGGTAGCTTTTTGTTGACAGAGCCAGCGGAATGCTGATGGTCCACTCACCCGTAATTAGGCAGGCAGACTGTCAATTTGGGACACAGGGTCCTCTGTCACATTTGCAACTGAGTACCTGCTCCGCCAAACTCTAAATCAACCCCCATGTTGTCTTCTTTGCTTTCCTGTTGCTTTCTTCCCTCCTTCCCATGCTATATACTTTCAGCTCTCTTGTTCTTTATTTCCCTCTTTCCTGCTCTTCTCAGTACTTTGAAGTGACCATAGAGCTACACATAAGAAACGCAACAGTTGCTTGCACCATGTATCTGTGGTAAATAATCTGTATGATGGGTGTTAGCGTTGAGTGAGTGTTGAGGGTCATGATTGTAGTGTCCTCCCCAGCCTGGGTACTCAAAAATGAATAAGCCACACATGGAGCTTAGTATTACACCTCTTTATTATTCAGCATTTACCTGCGAACTCAACGTTCTAAACATGAACTCTATTCACTAGCCTGAACACTTACTTCATAGTTCTGCAGAGTTCATCAGGAACCAAAAGAGTCCCGTCATCGCTAACTCATAAGACACTACATCTCCCCCCTTGTTAAATAAAAAGTAAAAAATTTTACAGGCATATATATATATATTTACACATTACAACTCCTCATTAAGTTGTTGTTGAGCTCTGACCAAATGGCCAGATCTTGTCCTCTGAGGCTGGGAAGAGAGAAGAGAAGTGTTCATGACTTGCACTGGTGATGTAGGGACAGAGGCAGTCAAAGGGCTCTCTACAGTCTGAATCGAACCAGTCTCATCTCTGACACCAGGTACTGGCAAATGATGAGGCAGATGCCTGAAGTGCGAAGAATCTTGCAGAATTGACTTTCCAGGACAGTGAGTAGTCACCATGTGTCCTTTACTAGTCACAACTTTGAAAGGTTCAGCATCAAAGGGAGCATCAGATTTGAGTTTTCTCTGTTGTCGCACCAATACTCGATCACCTTTAGTGAAAGTAATGTTTTTGGCACAACAATACTTGTCAGCATATACTTTCATCTTTTGCTTACGGCACAAGTCTGATGTAGTTCACCTTTGTTAGACCTGGCATCCTTGGCGTGGTTTTCCCCTGTGTTTTTGCCTCTGCCTCTTGTGTTTTTGCTGTGAGCTGAATTTGGTTTTTGCTGGTCTAGATGCTTTGAGCACTTTGCAACTGCTGATCAGTGCCAAAGTGCAAGTGCTCCCTCTGTAAATTGTGAATATGGATTGGTGTTTCCGTGATTGGCTTGTTTGACTTACTATTAAGTCCCTAGGATAGTGCACTCTGTGTGCCCAGGGCCGGTAAGTCAAATGCTGCCAGTGGGCATGCAACACTAATTGTGCCACCCACACAAGCAGCCCTTAAAAGGGGTCTTAGACCTGCCACTGCAGTGTCTGAGCGCAGTCTCTACTGCCATGTCGACCTGGCAAGTGCACCCACTTGCCAGGCCCTAACCTTCCCTTTTCTTACATGTGAATCACCCCTAAGGTAGGCCCAAAGTACCCCTGTGGGCGGGGTGCAGTGTATGTGAAAGGTAGGACATGTACTGATGTGTGTGACATGTCATGATAGTGAAATAAAGTGTACTTCGTTTTTCACTATTGAAAGGCTATCTGTCCCATAGGATAGAATGGGAGTTTATTTATAACACCTTATAAGTATAACTTCCCATTGGGACAAGATAGAAAGATGGAGGTTAGTATGCCTGAACTCAGAATATAAAAATGCACCTTTTAGTAAAGATGATTTTTATATTGTGTGTTTGAAAATACCACTTGGGCTGCATTTAGAGCAGGGGGGAGAGATTTCCTGGTACCTGAATGGGCCTGATCTGCCTTACACAATGCTGTCCCCAACTCCTGCCGGGAAGCTGGACCAGAGACGACAAAACTGGTTTTGAGTGAGCACAGAGCCTCTCTGCCACAAGAGAACAAAGGACAATGCTGTATAAATATTGGGGCCCAGACCCCAGAACTTTAGAATACTTCTGGACTCAAGAGGAACCTCTGCCAAGGAGAAGAGTTGGGAAAACTGAAGGAGAAGTAACGCCACTTTGCTGTGTGCTGTCTGGGGTTGGCCTGCAGTGGCTGTTTCTGCCAAGGAGAGGATAAAGACTTTGCTGTCTGCTGTGTATCCTGCTTGAAGAAGATCTCCAAGGCTTGAGGTAGAGCTTGCCTCCTGTTCTGAAGTCTCAGGGATACAAATACTTCACCACCAGCTCCTCTCAACTGCCTTTCTGGGAGTTCTGACCTGCCTAGAGGTGCCTGTTGCTGTGTTGGGCCTCTGGAGGTTGATCCTGCTACTAGGAGCTGGAAAAGAGATGCAACGAAGGGAAGCGCGACGCTTTTGCACCCGTTTCTGACGCATCGCCGCTGTGCCGCTGAAGAAACCGACGCAGCGCCTGCCCCCGGCTGGAGAAATCGCCACACACTGAATCCTGTGTACCGATCTCCAAAGTCCGAGATCACCACACCAATTCCGACGCAGGCCCTGCTGTGCGGCTGCAAGAACCAACACATCGTGGGACTGCGGCTTGAGAGACCAATGCAGCGCCGTTGCCACCGAATCGAGAACCGATGCATCCCCGATCCCCACGCATCGCACCTGGGAACCAAGTCTTCAAGAACGCCAGGGCCGCAGTAAGAAACCGACACATCACCTCCCCTTCAGTACGGAACCGATGCATCACCTCCCCTGCATGGCAGTAAGGAACCAACGCATCACTTTCCCTGAAGTAAGGAACCAACGCATCACCTTCCCTGGGCATAAGGAACTGACTCATCATCTTCCCTGCAGCTGTTTTTGTTTATGATTGTGACGGTCAAGGTACTTTGTGTTGAAAGTGTCGCATCTGTAGTTTGCTATGGACAGAACTACTTTTGCCTTTTTAAGGATTACATATTAAGTACTGTATTGTGGATTTTTGTCGTTTTGGTCTTTTTTGGTTTAGATAAAGATTTCTTATTTTTCTAAACTGGTGTGGTGTCCATTTGTAGTGTTTTCACGGTATTACTGTATGTGTGCACGAATGCTTCACACACTGCCTCTGAGATAAGCCTGTCTGCTTGTGCCAAGCTACCAAGGGGCTGAGCAGGGGTTATTTAGAGGTGCATCCCCCTTACCCTGACTAGGAAGAAGGGTCCCTACTTGGACAAAAATGCAAACCATTACCAACGAGAGACCCCCATTTCTAACAACCATCTGTTGTAGATCGTCTGTTGGTCCATTGTGGTAACTTGGTTGTCATGGCTCTCCCGAACATAGGGTGGTAGGACTTTCACCTGTTGAATGAGGAGTCGACTGGTAAGCTCAAAGAGCAGCATGGAGAGAAGACTTCAGATCAAGCTTCTCCAATGTAGCATGCTGGACAGTTTTTTTTAAGTGTGCTCATAAAGTGTTCAACAGCGCCATTTGCTTGGGGCCAAAGAGGTATGATTTTCTGCTTGTGGCCAAAGAGGTGTGCTTTTCTAACATTGAGATGATTAAGAAAGTCTCTGAATTCTCGACTGTTGAATGGTGAGCCTTTGTCAGACTTTAGAATTTAAGGAAAACCCCATGTTGCAAAAAAGCCATCTAACCGCTCAATGACTCTTTCTTGAGTGGTCGATGACAGATCTTCTACGAATGGAAAATGGGAGTATTCATCGATAACCACCATCAGGTGATGTCCATTGTCAAGAGGACCAAAGAAATCAAGAGTGATTCTCTCTCACACATGTTTTGGCAGATCAGACATATTCAAGGCATGTTGAGTGGTCTTGGGAGATAAACAATTGCACACATGACAGGCCTTCAACTCTCTTTCAACTCTCTTGTCAAGATAAGGAAACCAAAGTTGATCTCGGAGAGCTCGTTTAGTGGCAACAATTCCACAATGTCCTTCATGGGACACTACAATTACTTTTTGTCGCAGACTGTCCGAGTATGACAATTCTTGAAACTCGTAAGACAATACCTTCTTGAGTAATAGACAGCTCATCTTTCACATTTTTGAACTTTTGATATTCAGTGTCACATGTGAGAGATCGAGTGTGATATTTCCAGGACTGCAATAATGACTTTTAGCATCAACATGTCAATATCTTTGCTCTTTGCAGCAAAGATTTGTTCTACTGAAAAAGCAGGCGTATTGGACCTTACAATGAATTTAATGTAGGCTTCGGCTGCTTTAGAAAGGGTACCAGGGCACTGTACTGGCACTCATGAGAAGTAGTCAGCAGGGTTTTGATCTTTCCCTGGTTGGTGAATAGTTTAGTCATATTCCTGTAGTCGCAAACCCCACCGTTCAATTCTAGGAGTCATCTTGGCTTTTGGGTTGCCAAAGATGGTAAACAATGCTTGATGATCTGTTACAAGAGTGAAAGGTTTTCCATATAGGAATATGTGGAAATGTTCACAAGCCCACACCACTGCTAAGCTTTATTTCTCTGGTTGTGAATAGGTGAGTTCAGTTTGTGACAAACTACTGCTTGCATATGCCACAATTTGCCTTCGGGCATTTGGGTGTCCACTGTGTTGGCAAGGATCACGCCCAAGCTGACCGGGTTTGCATCAACAACAACATCGGTATGGAGCTTTGAATCAAAGTAGGCCGTTTCAGTGGCGTTCTCAATTGCATGCTTGATTTTCTTAAAACTTTGTTCACATTCATGTGACCAGTAAAATGAAGCATTTCTTTTTATTGAGTCTCTTAAGGGAGCACTTATTGTGGAAAAATCACATATGTATCTGTAACAGTAACTGGCCATGCTAAGGAATGAACGTAACATGGTAATATCTTGTAAGGGATTGGGGTCTGACAAAACTTGCACTTTAGCTGGATCTGGTGTCATGCCCCCATTAGAAAAGATATAGCCAAAGAATTTGAGTTTTGTTTTGTGGAACTCACATTTCTCAGCATTTAAAGTTAAATCTGCATCAGCAAGTAAATGACACACTTGTGTAAGAGTTTTATGATGTTCCTTATGTGTAGCTCCGAAGACTAATATGTTATCACTGTAATTGAAGGCATTCATGACAGGTTGTATGATACGTTAAATGACATCTTGAAAACGTTCAGCAGCGGATGACACACCAAAACTTAAGCATTTATATCTGAATAGACCAATATGGGCAGAAAAGGTGGTAATGTACCTGCATTTTTCTTCAAGTTCCAATTGATTATACTGTTTGTTCAGATCAAGGTGAGAGAAAACTTTGGCGCCATTTAGCTGTGTGATCATGCTATCAATGTGCAGACCGGGTGCCGTTCTCTTTCAATTGCCTTGTTGGCTTGACGCATATCAACATAGATGTGTACAGTTCCTTCACTGTCCTTTTTGCACACTACCACTAAGGGCGAAACCCATGTAGTTGGACCAGTAGACCGCTCAATGATATCATGCTTTAGTAATGTCTGAAGCTCTTTCTCAACAGCTTCTTGTAGACGAAATGCAATCCATCTATATCTTTGAGCAACAGAACAAGCATCATCATTGATATGCAGTTGCACTTTCATGGTCTTAAGTTTTCCCAATCCACGAAACGACAACGGGAACTGACTTACAATTTCATAATGAGCATTCATGTTGTAGTGCGCAGATATCAGTCCCATGGCAGCAGTATTGAAACTGAGTAAACAGGCACTTGATGCAGTACATGAATGGGTGCTTGTACTTTTATCCTTTTGTGTTTCATGGTTGCTATGAATGAACCTTGACTCTTTAATGATGTTGATGCCGCCCATGCATACACCTTAGTCTTCGATGGTGTGAGATGGGGCAATGGAGACAGTTCATGATTTTTCTCCACAGGCATGATGTTTATCGACGCACCACTGTCAATAAAAAAAAAGGTATGGAGCAAGCATTTACTTTTAGTGTAATTTTTGCGCAATGTTTGAATGACTTTTGTGATTTTACTCATTGACTTTCTTTGACTCATGTTCTTTCTTCTATGCATGTGGCCGGTCTGACGTGTGCACGTTTTTCTGAGGTAAACATCAACATCACACACCCGCCTTTCTCACTGTCACTGGACAATGAAACCCAAGAACGCTTGGACAAAGATTTAGACTACAATCGACTTAATTTAGTGTTGATTTGCCTGAGCAGATGTTGCCCCTTGGCCTTGTGAGCGTGCATAGAAAGTCACTTCTGGATTGTTCAGGCGTCCATTTTGTTTTCTAGTCGTGACGCATTTGGCTTTTCCTTCGCCTTGTAAACCGTTACAAAATGGTTCTCCTTCCTACAGCCTTTGCATACTTGTCCAATGGCGGGATATTTACCTTCGTGTGGAAATGAAAATCCACATCTAAGGCACAGTTTCTTTTTCTTTAGAGACATCATTTTGTGTCCTTCAGCTTTATGTTTCTGTTTACTTTTCATGTTCATGACTGACTCATTCTGGGCACCACTGGCCTCCATGTCAGCAACTTGTTGATCAGCACGTTCCTCAGCTCTGGCAGCACTGAAAACTTGCTCTAGACTAAGAGTTTTTCTCAGCATTCATCGTCTGAATGAATCTGATAGACATCCGTCGATAACTCAGAGACTTATAGCTTCCTCATCATTGAATTCATTTAACTTACAGTGTTTGATGAGCGTATTGAGTCTCTCAACAAATTTGTCAGTTGTTTCACCAGCTTTCTGTCATTCCTGACTGAAAATATATTTTTCGTAATCAACATTCTGCATTGGATTAAACTTGAGATTTAACACGCCTTTGATTTGTCAGTATGTGACTTTGTCAGTTACCTCTTTTACTCCTTCACCGGCAAGATTTTTTAGATATTTGACAATCTTTTTACTGTCTGTTTCTTCCAGTGCATCGATGAAATCATTAAAAGTTTCAATCCAGGCAGTCCCTCTATCACGAATATTCTGCTTTTTAGCAGTGTTGAATGGAGGTGGGGGTTTGCGGAAGGCAGAAGCTGTATAACCAGTTGTGGAACTTAATGACATTGAGAGTCTATGCTGCTAACCCGGACTAGCACCATTAATTCCATCTGCAATTCCTTTCAACGTGCTTGCTTCATGGTTGTTATGGCCAACCTGAATGACTAGAGCTTCTTTTTGCATGGCCATCGGAGCTTTTCAACTCTTGAAGGACTTTTGAGTTGTGTGGAATGCACCCGACACCTTCGATGGCGTCTGCTTCAGGGATCAACCGCTCCGTATTCACAACCCTGGGTATTCTACTTGGGTCACAGTGCCCACAGCTGTGGTATGATGACTCCCTTTACTCAGCTTTTGGGTAAGTACCACAATAATTTCTCAACCTGGTTTTCACTGTTTTTAGAGCTTGTCTGTATTTGTCTATTTTATCTGCTAGCGCTTCTCTGTACCTGGTTGTTTCCGCCTTTAGGGTTATTGTTCCATTCGATTTATAGCTCAGTGTTGCGTAGGGGCACTTTACCTCTTTCACGGCCTTAAGTAACAGATTTCTGGCCAACGATGAGTGAACTCAGTGAGGCTTTCATTATCATATGCTTCACAGTGGCTGGAGTGGTGCTTTGACTCCACATAGGCCAAACATCGATCTTCACTTCGTCGGAGGCACATGTGCCACGCACGAGCAGTTTGCTGGACCACGGCAAACTCTCTGGGAGAGCACTGTTGATCTTCAGGTTACTTATTCCCTATCTCGACGCCAGTTGTAGCATCCTCCCCAGCCTTGGTACTCATAAATTAATACACCAAGCACGAGGCTTAGTATTACACGTCTTTATTCCTCAGCATGTAACTGCCAACTCAACGTTCCAAACATGAAATCTATTCACTACTCTGAACACATACGTCATAGTTCTATGGAGTCCATCAGGAACCAAAAGGGTCCAGTCATCGCTAACTCACAAAACACTACAATGAGGACTCTTTGTTTCCTATTGCATTTACTTATTTGGTGTTTCTATGGTGGTAATTATGTACTTTAGAGCGCTAGGCCCGCTATGTGAATAATTAATTACATTTACACAGATATTGCATTTTATCAGCTAAAAACTGATTTTGAAATTTTCTACCAAGGCAACACTGATGAAAAAAGCTAAACATTTCTTTCATTATTTTAGTGTAGTGTTAACGTGAAGTGCTCGCCTGCCAAGTGGCCCATGTCATGTGTGACACTTTTAGCTGGCCCTTGCTTTTTAGTCAACGGAGCTTGCAGTTTCACTAATAACGTTGTAAATGTGTTGTCATGAATCCTAATATGCATATTGCTGCTCCATAAAAGCCAGGACTGGCTGAACGAATCTCACATGACATGGGTCCGCATGGCAAACTTTAAGTGCATGCTTCTGCAATGTCTTTTCGTTTGATCATCCTCATGATTTTCAAGAGACTAGCCCTCGGGTGAATGCAGCCAGAATTTAGAAAGACATTACATCGAGTTTATTTTTCCCTCAGTGTATCTAATGTCAGTAGACGGGAGATGACCTGGGACTGTCGCCGCCTAACGACTCACTCCTTTAGTTCTCAGTTTGCTCTCGAGAAACTTGGTTTTCGGCCAAGGGTGACAGGAAGCCGCCTCATGCCTTCCCAGTCCTGAGGGAGGAGCCTGCTGGCTGTGAGAGAAACACCTGCTCCAGAAGAGACGTCACGGAAGGAAGAAAACAGGATCTCGCGACCTAAAAACATCCTCCCGGCGTGCATTCCCTTCCCAGAGGCTGTTACTGAGCTGTTTTTGCCGGTACTTGCTTAAAGACGGCAGTTTGGGAAGACAGTGGGATATGAATCAGGGTCTTCGTTTCTGGAAGGGAAAGTGGGGCAGGATTATGAAGGTTGCTTAGCAGAAGCGGATTTAATACCGTGTGCGTCTTCCTTAAAATGAATATTATTTACGATTGTTATATCATCCTATAACTTCGTTCTTCTGCCACACAAATAACTCCGGTAATCTTCTATAACAATATTTAGCAGAATTATTTTAGAGATAGGAATATAATACTTTATGACCGATTAGGGCTTCCTGGTTTATCCAGTTAATTCACTTCTGTTGGGAGGCTTTCCACGCATGTGATATCAATTCCAAAAGAAATCCGTTTCACACGCTTCTTACAACCCCAACCACGCCCCAGTCTGATGTTCTGCACTGGTATGCTGATAAATGTAACTTTTCATGCTATTTCATCATTTGATGGGCAATATTCCCTTTAAATATCTGAAGGACTATGTTTTCTTCCCCTCCTTCCAGCCAGCCTACACGTTCAGAGCCTTAAAACTCTGCTTCAAGAGTCTGAGGAGTAAGCTGTGTTCCATATCCTTTTCTAAATAGAGAAAACATGAGAAAAGGCGTACAAAATTGACTACTAAATGGATTTGCAACAAAGCAAATGACAGGTCTATTCAGAGTAAAGTCTGGTAAACCATAACTCGCACACCAAATGTAATGCTTGTGACCTCATTGGTGAGAACGCGTTATAGGCATAAGGCATATAACATAACTAGTCGCTTGTAATAACGTTTTACAATCCAGCAGTGATGTTAGGAGGTGCGCTTCCACTTTTGGATGGAAGGTGGCAGGAGTCACCCAATTGTGTTACATTAAGCCATACTTTTCAATAGCATACATTTGATTTAATATATAGGTTTGTTTTGCCCACTGAATAGATTTAATAACATACTAAAGATATATCAAGTCACCTCAGAATTCCTTGCTTTCAATAAAGTCATGGTCATACAACTCCTCTGTTACTTGCAATAGCCGTATGATATACTGCTGTGGGGTACATTAGCCAATAAGCCACCCCTATAGGTACTGGCTTGTCCCTAAATAGAAAAGCTAGCCAGTACTGTGACCAATAGAGCTATTTCGTTGCTTTCAACGTAGTAAACGAGTCCCACAGTGCCACCCGAGAAATGAAAAAAACGCACGTGCTGTAATAATTTCCAGTCCTCGCTAACCTTCCGCTCTCCAGCGTGCACATAAATTCTCCTCCAGGCTCCACTAAATGTAATCTGAAACCACAGCTTAGTCCGAGCTGAGGTTTTTCTTTCAATACACTTCGTGCAACATTATTCAGCGAATTGCACAGATACAGGAACGGGTTTCTCCAGCTGATTCGGGAGCTGTGAGTTTGTTGACCCATGCAATCCAGGATCGTTGGTTAAAATCACTGTGAAGAATGACTCGGTCTTCTGAACCTCAGCACCGCAGGTGCACCACATTTCACTACTGAGGACAAGCCAACAACCTGGATTTTGAGAACGGACTCCTCCGAAACTGATGTATAATTACGCGCACTATATTCATCACGTGTGTTATACCAAATGACATACTCTGAACCTTACTGACATCTAAAATGTACGATTTTTCAATGAATTTTAATGGCCCGTTAAATACGGTATTAGACTGTGATTAACTCAGATTGAGATATACATGGGGTTAATGCTAAAAATGTGAGGAATTTATTGTTTTTAAAGATGTGACATCTTTAAAACTCAATTCGATATGTTTAAAAATCCTACCGTGGAAACACATACATCACAAATATATCATGCTCAATTTTATAGTGTGTTAAGTAAACACTAGAAATATGTTCAAGATTCACACGGGTCAGCTTCAGAAACAAACATCTTAAACCTAAAGCGGTGGAAGCTTTTAACTCTTGTCCAGGGATAAAAGAAAAACGAAGTGTAAAGTTATTACAGAGAACCAGCGGATACTGACGCTTCCTGCAGAAAACTTCCTGTTTAACTGAATAATTTACAAAAAATTGTAGAAAACAGCAATCAGTGAAAAACACGGTTGATTTTCCCGTTTCATTGATATGAGTACAAACATTTATTTTTAAGCTTTCATTGCCAGGGATCAAATCCTTCACCGCTTCCGATTTCCTACTGAAAATGTTTACAACATTACCGGAAGTTGAAGTCATTGCTATCATTTCTTCGAATGTTGAATGAACGAACACATGACTTTGAAAACTTGCATAGCACGGTGCTGCGAAATTAATCATGATTCGCCTCAGAATGAAAATAGAGATACAGGACAGGAAGGGCGGGGGCAGGATAAAGATTTAAGGAGCCTAAAACAACGTGCTGTATAGGGAGAAACAGAAACACAGAATAGCATTTGAATTCTGATATGAAGCGGTAGTCCACCTCAAGTTCTTAAAAGAAGTTATGTGCCTTCATGGAAATCTTATTGTGAATCAATCATGCCATGTCATTTATATTAATTCACGTAGTGAAGATGGTGGGGTCTGTAATGTCCTGCTGGACACGTTCTAGTGTTCCGCTTTGTATTACACACTGAACACCCACCCATCACAGGCGTCACCAGTCTGGTGACCCTGCAAATGAAAGAGGCCGGGCGCACGTGCCCTGGGCCAGTTCCAGTACCATATACCTTGTGTCTGGGTGGTCATTTACCCAGCATGTGGGCCTAGGCCCCACAACACCACAATGGCGACGAGCGGGTCGATCCCAGCGCATCCAATAGCAGCAGTCCTCCAGTGCGTTGTGGGGGGAAAGCGGTGCATGTACCTAAAGCACCCCCGCACCTGCTACTGCCGCGACCAGAGCACCGGGGCTGTGACATGCCTGGACACGCGTCCACAGGTTTTGCACCTGCATCCGACTGCATGCTGATGCTGCGGCAGCCCTCCGTACCGACCAGCCCAGCAGCGAGAGCTCCATGGAAGGGAAGTAGAGTCTCGAAGCCAGCACCGAGCCTGAAGTGCCCACTCGCTGCATGATCTGCAGCCCAAGAGGTGGACCTCCACCCCACACTAGCTTTGCCCACGTGCGTCGAGAAGACTGCGCCTACCCTCGGACAGCCCAAGTGTCCAGGTGAGAGGAGCAGAGAGTCACCCTGCCGTGTCCCCTAGTGCATGTCGCTTTCCGACTTCTGCCCAGACTAAGCCTGCATCAGCAGCACGAAAAAAAAAAACGCATCACCCTTCTCAGACCAGCGCTGCCTGTTGTTCCCCCGGTGAAGAGGTTCAGGAGCCCCAGCATTAGAGGAATGCACCCCATACCTCCCTGCTGCCACCGCGGCCCATACACGGAGACCGGCCTGCCTCCTACAACGCAATAGCAGGACCCCCAACGAGAGACACACCCAGAGTAAGGCCACAACTGAGCAAGCCCGCCGGCAAAATGGACACGCCACCCCTGCATTTCTGCAGATCCCTCGCCTAGTGAAGAGCAGCGCCCAGGGAAGCAAAGTGGCCTGCAGCAGGAAGAAGGTTGCTGCTGCCGCGCAGCCTCATGCAGTGCCTGAAGTGCCACACAGCGGTCAATGCCACACCGCACCTGGCCAGGCGACTGCAACATCAGCACATGCGAGCCTCTGGTGGTAGTTGCGCCCCCCCCCACGCGGCCAGTGATCCCAGAGAGCCTGCGGCAGCGGGGAGAGGAGTAGGCGGCTGCGGTGCCACATGGTCATGGCCCCCTGCAGTGCACCCCGGAGGGATGCAACTAATGGAAAGTGACAGCACCACTTACTGGAAAAATCGCGTGAGGCGGCCCTGGCCTTGAAGAACATCCAGCGAAGACCGGGGCCGTGCCAGCACTGCAAACGTCCAAGCACCTGCATCTCCACCCCAGTGTGGTTCCTATTTTCTGCCAAAGACTGCCGCGGCCGGTGGAGAGAAGGCCTGCAGCGCCACCTGGTTGCCGTGTGGCTACAATGCACCTGCACTGAGGAAAACCCTGCACCGGCAGCCCCAGCCCTGCACTGCCCTGTCGTCACCTCAGGAAAAAGAAAGCCTGCTCGGGAAACGAGCTCTGGATGACTCAAGCAGCCTGTTGCAGCTACAAGCGTGTCAGGGCAAGGCAGGCCCCCAGTGAAGCACATAAATTCTGCCAAGTGCCTGAGCAGCAAGGAAGTGGAAGTGCATGAAGCAGCACGGCACCTGTAGCTGGCCAGCAGTTGCTACTACATACACCTCTGCACACAGAATGGGACAAGTATATTAAAAGCAGAGGGAGAGTAGAGAGCGGAAGGGACTGAGCACTCCTCCAGGCATCCCACTAAGAGACAGGCTAAGAGTGTGCTGCATGCCCCCAAGGACTGCTAATCATTCGAGGGGTGAGACTGTAAACCCCCAGAAGGAGCACGGGTAAACCCCAGAAGGAGAATGGAAAAAAAATACCCCAAAGCTGGCCAGCCAAGAGAGATGCAAAGAGTCAATGCGAGAACTAAGGTAATGGAACAAGAGGCAGCCAAGCAAGCCCTACTTTAAAGTACGTGAAAAACGTGCACAGAGCGTGCAACCCCCAGTGGCTCTGGCGCCACCGCAAGCAAGAAGATTGCGCCACCCACCCTCAGTGGTCAACGGACACCACCGCAAGCTACAGAACGGGCACACCAGGTGCCAGAAGAGAGCGCCCAGAAGAGAGAGACCGCTCCACAGTAAAGAAGCAATGCTGAAGGCAGTGGGAAGAGCCTCCACATCTCCACTGCACCAGCTAAGCCCTGCAGTGGGCCAAAGACAGCACAGATTGTCCTCCCTCACACTGCCTCAAGACGGAGTCGCCAGCGGCCCAGACAGGCAAGGGGAGAGTTGCACACTCCACGTGGCAAGCTGCCACTGCAACATGTGCTCCGACAACACACAACATGTGGCCGAATGCCACATCGCACCGCAAGCAAAGAGCACGTCACACAAAGTGACCGATCTCGCCAAGCATGCCCGAACGGAGGCAGGAGCAGGCGCCACAACGGCGCAGGCTTGAGGCACAAGCACAACGCCCTCGAGCGAAGAGGTAACCTGCCATCCTGGCAGAGGAGCACCGCGAAAATATCTGAGGAGGGGATGGGGCCCACGAAAGGTCCACAAGGAGAAGAAGCATGTCCTAGTGACGGGACAGTCCTGCCACAGGTCCGCAGCAAGTAAAGACAGTCCTCAGAACTGGACACGACCAGCGAGATGTCCATGTGGCACAAACATGAGACATGTGGCAAGATGCCACATCCGAGTGAGGAACCTGGTCGGAAGGAGGAGAAGAGCGTGGCTAGACGCCACTTAGCGAAGGAGAAGAGCATGGCAGGATGCCACTCTGCAAAGGAAGAAAGAGTGGCACGATGCCACAGGACATACAACCGCCAGCAAGTGCGATCTGCGTCCAGGCCCCACGCTTCACAGTGCGACGTCTACTCACCTGTCATCGGCTGTTTGGCATCGATGGCACCACACCTAGCAAGTGCACCTGCCTGAAGACAACCGTAAGTTGCCACGAACTTCCTCGAGTCCTCCTCACTCCACGAGGGCCCCAAAAGCAAGAGATCGCCGCCTGTTTGCCAAACTGAAAGGAAAGTATCGCACCCATCATCCAGGTGCATCATCATCATGACCAAGAACATCTGAGGAGCATCGCACCACCAGAGTGGTTTCAAACACTCAAGACATCCGGAGTTCAACGAGGCACTCCTGCGCCGTGGGAGGCTAGCCACCCAGGAACCTTCAGTGTGCCCCAGTAAACCTGAAGCCTGCCGAAGAAGAGCATACCCGACCATTGGACTATCCACCCTTGGGGTTACATGAGGCTTGGCCGTGGCCCTGTTGGGAGTTCTGCAGCGACCCCTCAGAGTGGCCTACGAAAGGCCCTCACAGCTCACGCGGTCACGTGGCAATCCAGGGGCAAGGGCCTCAGCTGAGTTCCTGTGAGAGGGGAATCTGAATCGGAGAGATGCGTCGGCAGCAGCTCCACGACAGGCACCAGGAAGCATTGAGGTCGCAGATGGAGACTGGTCACCCAAAGACCATCTGAGGAAGGCATGTAACCGGAGTCCTGACGGCGAGAGCACACAGACTGAGACACCACCCTCTGCGGTTACATGAGCGATTTGGCTGTGGTCCTGTTGGCAGTTCCTCAGCAATGCCTTCGCGTGGCCTACAAGAGGCCTGCACAGTCCACACGGTCCCTTGGCAGCCTGGCTGGAAGACCCTCCAGGAGACTCCTGTGAGAGGGGAGTCCAGGCAGGAGAGGCAAGTCTGAAGCTGCTTGGCTATCGGGAACTGGAAAGCATCATCGCCTCCAAGGAAAGGCCTCATCCACCAAGGTCATCCTCCGTGTTTGCAGATTGGCTGTCCACCGGAGCCTGAGCGCCTGCAAGAAGATCTCCAAAAGTGGACTCCACCACCGCTCCAGATGCACCGCTATTTGAACTTTGTAAATAGACTCCAACACCGCGAGACCGGGCCAGTCTGAACTACATTGCCGAGGTGGTCTAAAGCCTTCTGACCGTGCGTTCCAGAGCTCCAGCACCGCCCGGCAGATGGCCGGAAGAGACTCATTGGTGCTGTGTATTGTTGTTTGTTTTTCTCCATAGGTTGGACTTTTGTTTGTTTCTTTTCCATTAAAGTTTGGGAGGGATGTAATGTCCTGCTGGACACGTTCTAGTGTTCCTCTCTGTATTACACCCACACTGAACAACCACTCATCACAGTCGTCACCAGTCAGGTGACCCTGCAAATAAAAGGGGCCGGGCCACGTGCCCTGGGCCAGTTCCAGTACCATATACCATGTGTCTGTGTGGTCATTTACCCAGCATGTGGGCCTAGGGCCCACAACACCACAGGGTCCATCTTCAGAAACACAATAGCTAATTTTCTCACCGGACATTCATGGACTTTTTCTGTTTGGGACCACCATGAGGTATGCAGCCATTTTGCTACGTACGCAACCCGCCTCCAGTCATTGCACTGCCTGATTCACATTGCAGGATCAAACACCATGGCAGTGAAAGGAAAAAAGACAGAAAAAAACTTAAGACGTGCGAGCACAGGACGGGGGTGGGGGGGCTTCAAGTGTAAAAAGAATTAAAAGAGACAGAGGTATGGGGGCACCACCCCATTTTAAATAACCCACCACAAAAGGGAGGCAGACTGCAGAAGCCGGAAAAAAAGAGGCATTTTCTTTTCTTGCCTGTGCCTGAACCAAGATTACTTAGTATTTTTGCCATCCTGGTTCCTACCATGGTGGTGGGGTTCTTAGCTTAGTCATAATTTTAGAAAGTAAAGGATTTCTTTGCATGAATAAGGGTTCATTGGGTGGGGGTGATGGCAGAGCCTGCCACCCATGCTGACATGTTACTACCCTGAGTCAGATTCATTGTTTTCACTTCTTGGATAACTTAATGATACTTAAGGTCACAGATACTTGCTGGTCTTTTTCTTAACTGTAATCGCTCTGTTGCGGTTTGCTTCAGACAGTGTTTAAAGTTTACTTTTCATATTTTCCGTTCTACTTTTGTTGCTGTTGACATTGTAGGAAATGGGCAGACTCTGCTTCTTTTCTGAATGCATGAAGTTAGCTGAGTTTACTTTCTCTATTTTTTCTCAACAAACTCCTCCGAGGCCTGTTTTTGCAGGGAAGCCTTACTCCAGCAAAAAGAGTCATGTTGAAGCTCTTATACCCCATGCAAAAGACAATGAAATGTGAGCCACAAAAAACACAAGCACAACCAGGTTTGTCACAAGTCAGGCAGACATTTGTGCTTTGGTTCACATAGTGATTAATAGTGGCACTAGGCCTGTCAGCAAGCATGGCAAACATTTTCATTTAAGAGAGCAGGGGCACCACCATCTAAAAATAATTTACCATGGCTCACACTACTCACATGCAGCCGAGGCCGCCGCAGGTAACAGCGGTGGGGCCGGGTGGGGGGTGAGGGGGGTATTTCGAGACACACCATGAGGGAAAATTAAATAAATAATTAATTTTCCCTCGTGGTCGTCTCTCGAAATCCCCCCTCACCTGGCCCCACCGCTCTTACCTGCAGCGGCCGCAGCTAATCACATGAGAAATTAGGTCTTCTACTTCCACGGCCGATATTAGAAATTGAGTTTCGTGGTTCCGCTGTCGTTGTTAGTCACAGTAATCACATTTATTTTCCCATCAAAATTCACTCAAAATTAAATGCTGAAGCTCTAGCATACCACATGAATGGTATCTGTCTAAAAGGGCCACACCTTGTGGGTCTGTGCTCATCAAGAAAACGGTACTATTAAATCTATCGCATCTTCCTTTGCAGTGTATGGGAGAAGGCTACAGTTATAGAAGCCTGGTATCCTCATTCCGGTCCCTATCCCATAGAGAAAAATGCCTTGTTAGCAGCATCCCACAAATGCTGGTTTGTTAACAAGGTATGCTTATAAGAAGTATGTAAATGGGAAGCATTAAAATATGGAGCAAAATGCCTGAAATAAGAATGAAACAGGAACATACAAATTGATAAGGAGGAAAATTGCATGTAAGACGAGAAGACCATGCGTGGCTGTACTGGATAAAGACAAAATTAAGGGGTGTAGCTACATGTTCAAGAGTCTTAGCTTATACAATGTTACTCTAGAGGCCAAAACAATAGAAAAGCAGTGGTTTAACAACCTCCCATGGATTTTCAACAAGTACTTTGTCAATCCCGAGGTATTTGCCATGACTGACAAAGCAGCAAAATACAAGTGGCAAGGTGAGTGAACAGGTAAAAACGCCCATCAAGAGATACCAGAGTCAATGTCCTATTCACAGAGAAGAATGTCAAGGGGCAATTGGGCACCTTGATGTATTCCAGCAGAAATATTCGAATACTTCGCCTAGTGGTGAATCCCAGTACTTAAAGCCCATTTCATAAACTTTATCTGGTGAGGGCATTTTCTTCATCCTTGTGTGTCAGCGTAGCTAATCACTATAAACAAATCACACCAGACAGACCCATTAGTTTATTTGATATAGAATGTGGATCCCCCAGAGTACTTTAAAAAACAAAATTGCAGAAAATAATATTCTAAGCTTATTGGAAAGGGGTCTTTCACCCTAGTCTGTCCACCTGATTAGGTATTAGTGTTTCGACATGTTGCTTACAAATTCTCAGCAATTTGGGCCATACCACTATATGCTGCATAGGCCCTCCTTTCCAAGCAACACCTCATACATTTAACTTTCTGAATGATGGATACCAACTGGGGATATCTTGTGTCCTGCCTGCACCATCTCTTCACTCCCCTCCTCTAGAGAAAGTTTTAAGATCGTGAAAAGCCTTTTTCCTCCATCATGTCTCTTCCCCGCCTCTTCCTACCATGGAAGTTTCCGAATTTATCTCCACTTATTTTGAGGATCAAGTCTTGCATATATAACACTTTTTCAATAATAAACACTCTCCACTATTGATAGATTCTGCGGAGATTTCAACTTCTCTCAATTCTCAAGCTACGCTTTCACAAGTTCATACCATAAAGTTGGATTTCGTCATGACACATGCTTGTACGATCACGTCTAGCTCACCTAATGATCTCTGCCCTGCATGCATTTTAAGCCTGGCACTAGATATTATAGATCAGCATCGCCTTTCCTTCTGCAGTACTTCTCTTGCCTTCACACAGTGCCTCTTCTTTGGAAAGAATTGCTGGTGGTTCAACTGCTTAAAAAACACAATGACAGATCCTCTAACACTTAGCAATTACTGTCCAATTTCTTTCTTCTTTGTTCCTTATAAAAACTTGGAAAATTCAGTCCATACCCTGCTTTCTTCTTTCATAGAATGCAAGGTTGTTTCGAGCACCTCACATCCCCTTATGTGGTACGGAGATGAGACTACTTGCATTCATGGATGATATACTTATGATGTTGTACAAAAGAGGGAGCTCAGTACTTGTAATTTTTGATCTTAGTGCTGTTATTGATGGTGTCTCCACTCTGTACTTTGTTGTCAGAGGCTTCACTCAGTGCCATCCGAGAAGGAGCACTTGAGTGGCTCTTGTTCTTTTTAAACAACTATTCTTGGTCTGTTGTTTTAATGCAATTTCACTCTCAACTTAAGCCTCTAGTATGTGGCCTACCAAAAGACTATTCATTAAGTGCAACACTTTTTAACATCTACCTTACCACTCTGGCTGACATAATCTTCAGTGGTTTTGACTTCTCTCTAAATCCCTATGCTGATGAGACTCAGATTGGTGTTTTTTTTGCAGAGAACTCCTCTGCCTCTGCTAGTAACGTCTACACTTGTTTATCTGCTATGTATCGATGGGTGAGAATGAGCTCACTTAAACTGAATTTAGATAAAACCGAGCTGATCTTCTTTGGTGGGGCCTCTATTATCTGGTCTCTCATATGGTGGCCTTCTGAGCAGGGCGATGCTCTGCCTCCGAAAGACTCTGCAAAGAATTAAGTTACTTTTGTCTATTTTTATTATTTATGTATGCTACTCAAGATATTTGCTTTACTTCCTTTAGATTCTCATTGTTCAGTAGTCCAAGTGATTATCTCAGCGCACATAGACTACTGTAATTCTCTTTGTCTTGATTTGCCTAGGTGATCAAACAAACAAATACAACTCATTCAAAATCTGTCTGCAAAGCTTTTACTAAGGCTTCCTCTGCACAACCCTATGTCTTCACATCTTAGGAATCTACATTGGTTGCCTGCAAAGCAGTGGTTTTAGGTTTTATACATCTGTTATAGATCCTACCATAATTGGGGCCCAGCTGTTATACAATGTAGATACAATTGCTACACTCAGAAGCAGAAATAACATTTTGCTGTAGCTTCCCTGGTAACAGCACCTCATATTTTTAGAGCTGGGAGAGGAGGGAGAGCCTTCTCCTATGTGGCCGCTGAGCTGGGGAATTATCTTCCTCACCATCTTCAATCAGAAAACAATTACCTTAAATTCTGCAAGGGCCTGAAAACTTGGCCTTTCTGCTGAACTCGATCTGACTACCCATCTCAGTGCCAAGACACTCTTCTTGGGTAGCTGTTTGCACTCTATAAGCATATATCATCATCATCATCTCCTACTATACTGTCAACATGCATTAAATTCCTACGTAAGTGACTTTCCCCCTCTCCTACAACCAGGTTAATTATTTTTTTTATCTTCAGTCCAGAACATTTTGTTGAAGGTATTTATTGTTTTATAAAGCACTAAGGCAATAGGAAAATGCTTCAGAATGCTGGTTGAAACAATGGTGGTAGAAAACAGCAGACAAGGTTGTCACCTTGGTCATAGAACATTATACGGATTCTTGGCCAAAGCTTGCTGAAAGATCTGGGCCTGCAATTGTTTCTCTAAGTTTCTAATATCCAACTAAACACAAAGGGTAAACAGAAGGGAGGTCCAAAAGATCAGGCTTTGAGACCTTGGGAGTCTGGTTGGGAAGCATGAGATCAATAATTTGGAGAGGTACTCTAGGACAGAGCCACCTTAGGTTTGTGGACAAGGTATAGACTTTTAAAATTGATCCATTGTTCAATAAGAAGCCAATGGAGAGCCTTTAAGGCTGATGAGATGTGACACAGACTGAGAATGTAATTTGTTTTGCTCTTTGTAGGAGATTGATCAATATTTTAGTAATGAGAGCTCCATAGACCCCACTTCTTTAGTTGATGAATGAAGAGGAAACAACAAGAACAAGGTTGTTCATTCAAATGTCTGCAGTAGAGAGATAATCAGCTGCAGGCAATGGAGATTGGGGGAACAGGGTTTTGCTCACATTGCTGGCATGTGTAGCAAATGATAATTCAGCGTCAAAGTTGCTTCAAGATTACTGGTCAAACTTGAAGTAGTAGGGTGGTGTTGGACTTGGCCCTTTTTGCAGGGTCATCCCTAAACTTTTCGCCTTTCTCCTAGCCTTTTTTCTGACATGGTGTTGGTGGTTTTAGGACTCTGGGCACTTTAGCACTGCTGTCCAGTGTAAAGTGCGTGTGCTCTCTGTGTTAAATATGGTAAGATTGGTCTACACCTGTTTGGCCTATTTAATTTACCTGTCAGTCCCTTGTAAAGAGGTATCCCATATACCCAGGGCTCGTAAATTAAATGCTACTGGTGGGCTTGCAGTTCTGATTGCGCCACCCACCAAAGTAGCCTTTCAAACCTATCTCAGGCCTCTGCCATTGCAGGGCCTGTGCGCGCAGTGTCACTGCCGCTGTGACGTGGCACCTAAAGTGTGTGCCATGTCCGTGACCCCCCTTTTACTACATGTCAGTCACCCCTAAGGTAGGCCCTAGCTAGCCCTATGGGCAGGGTGCATTGTAGGTAAAAGATAGGACATGTACCTTAAGTGTGTGACATGTCCTGGTAGTGACAAACAGCCATTTTGGTTTCTCACTACTGTGGGGCTGCCCTCCCATAGGAATGCATTGGGGATTCCCTGATAAGTGTTTCAGTAGTAATTCCTGATATGAGAGGCGCAGCGTGGTCAAGTTTGGTATGTTTGGAATAGTGATAATAAATGCTACGCAATGGTGTGCGCAGATTTATTATAACTATTTTAGAAATACCACTTTTAGAAGTTGGCATTTCTGTGTGCTATGTGTCTGCCTGCCTGATGTGAATTGCATGTCTGGATTTTGAGTGACAGGGGCTGGGAGGTGTGTGTGGCTCCAGGAGGGGCAGGGTGAGTCAGCGCTAGGCTGAATGGGACATCTGCATTTGGAGTGGTGGGAGGAGAAGTCCCCGGTCCCTGAATAGGATTGTGCCTGCCCTAGTGAATGCTGGCTCCGCCCCCCTGTAGTGTGTCTGATGACGAGCCCCCACCTAACAATAGAGAAGAGGAGCCCTGTCAACAGAGTGCTCCAAATCCCCCCTGAACCAGTTGGATCTGGTTCCCCCAAAAGCCCTGTCCTGCAGACAAAGAGATTCTGTGTATAAATACTGGGGCTGTGACCCCATGAAAAGGTGCTGTTCCTGTACCTTTGGGGGTTTGCTGCTGCTGGGGCCCAGGAGGAACCGCCATGGGGGCTTGCCTCCTTGCTGGAGGGCCCTGTGTGCTGGCCTCCCTGGGCCCAGCTGTGCCCCTTGGACCTTTTCCTTGAATTTTCCCCTTTAAGGACTATTTGCATCCAGCGCCTCGTGAGCACTACCTTCAAATTGCCAAAGAAGAGCCCGTGGGCTCTGCAGTACGGAGCTGTCACTGACGTCGAGGGAATCCCGACGTGGGGATTCCCCCACCTGGATGCCGAGGGGAGCGGGAGCCCACTCCGCTTTATGCCTTTTATTTCAGGTGGGTGCCCACCCCGCATTGTGGTGCTGATAGCGGGTGCCCACCCCGCATTTCTGCATATTTCAAAAGGCGGGTGCCCACCCCGCACTTGAGCTTTACTTCAAAGCGGGTGCCCACCCCGCTACCCCTTGCCTAATATTTCAGGGATCCCAGTAAAGAATCTGGGGGTTTGGTTTAGTGAGGACCTCAGCTTCGCTCCTCAGATAAAAAAAGTGGCTGGAGTGTGCTTCGGCACACTCAAAATGCTTAGGAAATTTCTTCCACTGTTGCCCAAACCAGCAAAGGAAATGGTGACACGCGCTCTCATCCTGTCACGCATCGATTATGCCAATGCTTTATACATTGGCCTTCCTGCCTATCAGCTGCAAAAACTGCAGTCTATCCAGAATGCAGCAGTGAGAGTGCTTCTGGGTCTTTCTTGCAGGACCAGTGCCAGGCAACACCTCCGAGATCTGCACTGGCTTGGGAAGTCGCGTTCTGTTTAAAGCCCTCACCCTTGCTCATGCTGCTCTATACAATTTGGGGCCCCCCTATCTCAGGAGACGCTTTAACTTCTATGCGCCTTCCAGACAGCTCCGGTCTACAACACAATGCCTAGCCACTATTCCACGGTACCGACTAGCCAGAACAGGGGGAAGATCCCTCGCTTTTAGGGCGGCTAAGGCTTGGAATACTCTCCCCCATGAGCTGCGAAAAATTCAAGACCTCAGGCTCTTTAAGAAGCAGCTAAAAACCGTGCTTTTTAATTAATCTTCTGCTCTACGATCACCCTTTGTCTCACTCCTACTGGCTCTAGCGCCGGGACACTCTTGAGTATCCGAGCGCTTTATAAATCTGCGATAACATAACATAACATAACATTATACCACGAGGAGAAAGTGAGCCACCGCCGCTGTGAGCGGCGAAACCGGAGGTCAGGCAGCTTGTGCCTGGAGGTGGGGGGGGGGCTCCCGTGTTGCCAGAGGGAACCCCGCGCTGTGCCCACAAGGAAGAAACCAAGACCCTGGAGACTGGGCTCCATACCCGGGCCAACATCTCGGCGTGAGCCCACCCCTCGTGGCTGTGTCCTGCCCGGTGCCGACAGTGCTGTAGGAGGGAGGAGCTGGGGCTGAGTGGTGCTGCCCCCTCCCTAATCTCCGAGGAGTGCCGCCGGAGCCGCCAGCGTTGCCCGGCAACGGAAGGGAGGCGACCCGGAAGTCAGGCGAAGGCCGCCTGACTGTGGGCGGGGCTCCCGTGGACGAGGAGAGCCCCGCAGGCAGAGCGCAGAAGCCAGGCTGAAATCACATGGCAGGAGAGACCGGAAGGAGCCCACAACAGAGCCCCGGTGAGTGGGGCTGACATGGTGCTTTGTTGGTGCAGTTTGAGTGCCCAGGGGGGGACCAATGCACCTCCTCCTCCGGGCCGCGCTGTCGTTATCTCGACCCTGAAGGGCCACTGGCCTACCTCCTTTGGGTGCAGAAGGAGCACTGAGGATCTTCCCAAATTCGTACCGCTAAGTTCAGCTACCCCATGATCACGGGTGGCGGCGCGCTATCGGGGGTAATCTTGGATTAAGGTGGCATTACGGGGTGAGCCCAGGACAGGGCCCCCGCGTAGGGAACACTGACTGGGGGGGACCGTAACCCTGTGGTACGTGCACTATAGATCCCTGCTGCTGATTAGGTTTAGGCCTCAGGTGAGCCTGATAATGCCCACTGCAGATAGTGTTCTGCATAACTGGCTCCATTAGGGCGCAGTAATGCTATCCTTTACCAGTAGTTACTGGTTGTTGCATTATGTGTATGCCATAGTGTGAGGGGGGGCTGTCTCTATGATGCTAATGTGTGCACTCTATAAATAGTTAGCCACTGTGTACTGCTGATGATGATTATACCTAATGTGTGCACTCCGCCAGGGTAATATGATGCCTAATGTTTATGCCTAAGAGGTTATGCATAATGTGTTTTAGGCCTACCGTGATGCTGACATAATGTGTTTATGTTTAGGATGTTTATGCATAATGTGTTTATGCTGGTGGGGCCTAGTGCATAATGTGTTTATGCTAATGAGGTTTGGGCCTAATGCGGATATGCCTAATGTCATGCTATGATATTTTAGGATGGTGTCTAATGTGACTGTGATAATGCTTAGGTCATTATTGTACCAGTAGTTACTGGTTGTGGTTTATATTTACTTACCTGTTCTGATGGTTCTAACCACGGCCCGATTGGCCTGGTCCTGTATATAATCCCCTGTGAATATTGCCAGTGCCAGTTGGCACAGTGTAAATGTGTGATTATGTCTCTAATGTGTTTATGATAATACAAAGGCTATTTTTTATATACCCTTGTGTGGAGTTTCTTTTGTGGTGTGCCTAGTGTGTTGCTGCTGTGTGTGTGTGTTGCGCAAACGCTTTACACATTGCCTTTGGGATAAGCCTGACTGCTCGTGCCAAGCTACCAAGGGGGTGAGCAGGGGTTATCTTCAGCGTGTAACTCCCTTGCCCTGACTAGAGTGGTGGTTTTTGCCTGGCTTAGGCGCAAGCCCTAGCCAACCAGAAATCCAATTTCTAACAGGTGGCAATCAATTTGTTGGACTATGACAGTTGTTACTATCTGGGTCTGAAGGGGAAGGGTCTTTGTTTTATCTCCATTTATTTATGGCTAGTTGTGAACCATTTGTGATTTTGTTTGGAAGGAGAGGCAATCCAAAATGCGGTAACAGTTTTCTGGATTTCTTGGTACCTTGATTTAGATCAGCATACATGTGAATGCCAATATTGTAGCTTTCAAGGATAGTTGTGAAGAGCACTATTTAGTTGTGAGAGGTATGGCATAAGAAGAAAACTTTTGGACCCACCATACGGTACATGGAGAATCAACATTTACTCATTAAGTGCAATTTCAAATGAATTATCAAATCCACTTGAGTGCAGGTCCATTTATGTCATATGTGAGTGTCAATGGCAGCAGGGGGATGTTAAGGAGGACCAATATGCGATGCTGACCTTGATGTAGAGCATTTTTCCCCTTGCATATCCAAAGCTATACTAAAATACCACAAACACCAAGCCCTGACAGCCAATCTTGATCCGTGATGAATATCATAAGCTCAGACTGGGCTCTATTAAAATTGATCCTTTTTTATCTAAGAATCTATATACTATGTTTTTTATTCTTAATCCCAAACATGACTTAGGGAAAAAATACCATAACAGGTTACCATAAACACAGATGTAGACTGTTAGAAATGGGGGTCTCTAGTTGGCAGAGGTAGGTACCTTTGTCCAAATAGAGACCCTTGCTTCTAGTCAGGGTAAGGGGGATACACTTCTAAAATAACACCTGCTCACCCCCTTGGTAGCTTGGCACGAGCAGACAGGCTTATTTCAGAGGCAGTGTGTAAAGCATTTGTGAACACATACAGTAATACAGTGAAAACACAACAAATGGACACCACACCAGTTTAGAAAAATAAGTAATCTTTATCTAAACCAAAACAAGACCAAACGACAAAAATCCACAATACAGTAATAAAAATATGACTTTCGGATGGTAGAAATAGTTCAGTTCAAAGCAAATTGCAGATGCAACACTTTTCACACAAAGTACCTGGGATGCGTCACGCAAACAAACAAAACGGGCCGCAGGGAAGGTGATGCGTCGGTTCCTTACACTCAGGGAAGGAGATGCGTCGGATCCTTGCTCCGGGGGAGGTGGTGCATCGGTTCCTTACTGCTGAGCAGGGGAGGTGATGTGTCGGTCCCTTACCGGAGGGGAGGTGATGCTTCGGTTTCTTACTGCGTGGGGAGGTGATGCGTCGGTTTCTTACTGCAACCCCCAACGATGCGACAAACTTGGCGCCTCGATGCGATGCGACGATCCCGGACGATGCATGGATTCTTCAAGCTCCCAGCGGAAAACGGTCTCTAGAGGTCCAAAACAAAAGCAGGCACCTCTTTGCAGGTCAGAACTCCAAGCAAGGAAGTTCAGGGGAGCTGGTGGTGAAGTCTTTGTGTCCCTGAGACTTCAGAACAGTAGGCAAGCTCAGTTTCAAGCCCTTGGAGATCTTCCTGAAGCAGGGGACACAGCAAGCATCAAAGTCCTTTTCTCCTTTCCTTGGCAGCAAGTAGCCACTGCAGGCCAACCCCAGACAGCAAACAACACAGGGGCAGTATTCCTCCTCAGCTTCTCCGGCTCTTCTCCTTGGCAAAGGTTCCTCTTGATTTCCCAGAAGTGACCTGGGGTCTGGGCCCCTCTTTTTATACCCAAAACTCCTTTGTTCTCTGAAGGCAGAGAGTGTCTGTACCCAGCCAAAACCAGTTCTGTGGGGCACTTTGCAAGTGCACAACAACCTCCATTGTCAGTGTGAGCCCTGGCTCCAGACACACCACAGGGGGGCGGAGCCATCATTGTGGAAGGCAGGTACAGCCCTATTCAGATGCAGGTTCTACTCCTCCCACCACTCCAAATGCAGACCAGGCCTATTCAGCCCAGCCCGGACTCATCAGGATCTCAGGAGCCACTGCTCCTCCCCATCCCCTGACACTCCAAAGCCAGACATGCAATACACAAACCTAGCAGAGGCATAATGGATGGCTAAGCAAGAAAATACCTACTTTCTAAAAGTGGTATTTTCAAACACAGAATGTAAAAATCACTCTCACTAAAAAAATGCATTGTAAGATTCTGAGTTCAGGCATATCAAACTTTATTTTCCTACCTTGTTCCCAGGGGTAGTTATGTTTATACGATGTTATAAACACACTCCCCATTCTATCCTATTGGATTAGGTAGCCTTGCAATAGTGAAAAACGAAATTGGCAGTATTTTACTATCAGGACATGCCACACACAGCAGGGCATGCCCTACCTTTCACATACAATGCACCCTGCCCACAGGGGTACCTTGGGCCCGCCATAGGGGTGACTAACATGTAAGAAAAGGGAAGGTTAGGGACTGGCAAGTGTGTGCACTTGCCAAGTCGACATTGCAGTACCAGACTGCACACACGCTGTGCAATGGCAGGCCAGAGTTACATTTTACAGGCTGCTTCTGTGGGTGGCACAATCAGTGCTGCAGCCCACTAGCAGCATTTAATTTATGGGCCCTGGGCACACACAGTGCACTGTATTAGGGTCTGACTAGTAAATCAAATATGCCAATCATGGAATCACTAATCCATAACCATAATTTACAAAGGGAGAGCATATGCACTTTAGCACTGATCAGCAGTGGTAAAGTCCCCAGAGTCATAAAACCACCAAAAACAGGTCAGAAAAAATGCAGGAGGAAGGCAAAAAGTTCTGGGATGACCCTGCAAAATGGGCCAAGTCCAACATAGACTATACATCATCCTCTATGAAATGAGAAGGTCATTATACAATCCTTAGATAACAACCTCAACATATTCACCACATTGTTTGATACTCTAATACAATGCCTATCATCTGTACTGACTGAAACACCACATCCTCACTCATCTCCTCTTCCCCAGTCCACCATTATCATCCACATACTCCTCAAGAAATTAAACCAGACAGATTAATGCTAATATAAATCAAGGTAGAAAGGACCATAAATTAGAGCAAGGTTTATCCTACATTGACATAGACCAAAATACTGCCAGGGACCAAACACACAGCCCTACTGGTATCCATCACCACCCCTTGATACAGCTTCCATCTGCCAGCCAACCTTCATGTCTGGTCCAGCTACCCTAAAACAACATTAAATGACTCTACATAGAGGGACTCGAAGTACCATAGACATAGTTCATATGAAACAACTGATTATTTACCTCATACTTTGTTACAACCACTTACTACTGACCAGAGCCTACATCTCTTATCCACTCCCACAATGAACCTCTTGATATCATACTGAAGGTGGACAACAAAGTGTATTTATAAAGCACACATGCACCCTAAAGGGTATCTTGATACTAAAATAACAGATGTTTATTGTTCTCCGATATATTGGACTCATTTTATCAACCTTGGAAGGATGAAAGGCTGAGTGGACCTGCCTGGATTTGAACCTGTGACCATGAGGACAAACACAGATCTCTGCAGTAAAAGCATTAGCCCACTACGTTACTAGATCTGGCAGGATCACCTCCAGCAAATGGTACTCAGTCTACAAACCAGATTATCTATATCTCTCTGTCTCACAAACTCTCTCTCCAGCCAGGAGCTCCTCACCTAACCCCCACATCCTTTACAACTCACTCGACACACCCTCTCCTGTAACTGAGCCCGGCAGAGCCCAGCATGCTCACCAGTCAAAATGCTTTGGATCATTCCTCCATGCATATTACCTCGAACACAACCCCACCTGTCTGAATATTCTGTGATCGCAGATCCCACAACACATCGCAATCTCTAGAGCTGGGTGGGCTAAAATACAATTGAAGATCAATCTGTACAAACAACCTCAGAAGAATCACCTCATCGTGTCCCAGCAACCCCTCTCTTACACATCACATCAAAGCTACCCTCCAGAACTGAACACTTTGTAAAGCAACTTCAATATCTGGCCTTGTCCAAGACAACAACCATGACACTATTGCCCTCATGGCAGCTGTTTCTTCTCATCCTTCGTATCACTCTCTTACCACTAGGACATAACATCCTCCACTTCAATAGAGTAGAAAACATTGTGGTGGTGGGTTCATTTATCCACAAGGAGACACTTAAATGTTAACAGATTAACCCAATAAACTAATTCTTGTTCCAATGCCCCACTGTTGCAGTTACATATAGTATACCTAAATCACTGACACTGAACATCTTATACCATCTATCAGACAGAAGAAATATTTTTACAGATTGTTTCCATGAATATAAGACTGATCAAGTCACCCCCTCCTGTTATCACATTTTCTTGGTAGATTTCAGCCTCTTGAAAAAAGGCAGACACCTGCATATCCCTTCTCAAATTGTTCCATTTGGACAGCTCTCTACAAAAATGCGCTATCCCTACTCATAATAAGGGCTCTACCATGTCCATGTTCTTCATGATGAAGTGCCATGGGCAAATCTCTATATACTCATACATACAATGCCTAGGTTGATTTATGGCAGAACATATAGGGGCTTATTTACAAGCCTCTTGCGCCACCGGTACGCCACTTTTTCCCATATTAAAAGTGACGCACCGGCGGCGCAAGAGGCTTGTAAATAAGCCCCATAGTGTCTTCTACATCCTGCAGAGATCTAAAGATTTTGGAAAGGTCTCCTTACCCACAACTTATCATGGCATAGTTCATCATAGGTGACTTACCCACATCAAAGTAGGTAGATAGCACTCTGGCAGATTCAAACAGTATTGGGAGTTTTTAGATAAAAAATTACTGTATTAAAGCAGGCACCCAGAACAATGATAAAATATCTTAGGGTATACCCTCAGAAATTAACCACCAGCTGCATCATTTACAAAGCAATCACAACTCGCACTCCAGCCTGTCTGGATGACAGGATCATCATCTTCGGTGGCTCTCTACACACCCCTAATAAGGACACTATCTACTGGAAATGACAAATGGCAAAAACTGCCCCAAACCTTCTCCAATTTAGGAAATAGCTGAAGACACAGCTATTTAAAAAAACTCTACATTCCGATGCAGCAATACTCCATTTTTACCTTTATAAACCAGCTGCCCTTCCAATAATATGTTGACTGCATCTTTGCCCTTAACCCTTCACATACATGCATATACATTCTGAATTTTTCTATACACCGGATTCAAGGATGTTGGTCCTCTCCTCTTAGGAAATAGGTTAGCACCAACATAGATTGTAAGAAAAGCTCACCATACCATTAATTCCGAAAGGCAAAGATTATAATAATTTACTTTAATGCTTTGTATACCAGCCACAGTGCGATTGACTGTTTAAAATATCGTGCAAAAACACAGGAGAATTTAACGATCAGTTGAGGCGGGTGAAAGTCATAACAGGTGGCGTAAGTTGAGGATTGTCCTGTTAAAGCTGAGTATAGTCCATGATGCTGTAGAAAGCAGATAAATAGCAAACTAGACTCGCGTGCTGTCAATGTGCATGTATCTAACTTTATGTAGTTAGGAAATGATATCACTTTAGTAAACGTGACAGTTCTTATAAGCCATCAGATTTTTGATTTTTACATGAAATAGCTTTATTTACCAGAATTCCTCCCACCTTCTTTTTTACTTGAAATACAAGTGCCTTTTTAAACATATAGCCGCACGAGAGGAAGCATGAGGGCGTAACCTGTTTTGTCTACGGAAAAAGAATATCGAATATAAAGTGCTCTGATTTAGGGCCTCTGAAATCTGATGATAGCACACAGTCAGTTACAGATGTTTGGTCAACATACATCATGGTTAGGTTTCTGACCATGATGTATGTTAGGTTTCACTTTGAAAATGAATCTTAGAAGTCTACCACATGTTTGCATTCTGGAACTCGTTGTAGATACTTGAGCAGTACGCCACCTTGGACGCTGACTTCGAATCTCCTAAGATGAACTCTCATGAGGCTTTGCGTGGTCACATACTGTAGAAGCAGAAATACTCAGTCTGGCCTTGTAAGCAAAAGCTCCTCCTGATTGATTAGTGTTGGTAAACAGTAATGCAATGAAACAGCATCTTGGACGTTCCATAGAATGGAACTGGAGAATTGCCAACCACTTTTTAGTTGGCATGGGTTACTCAAGCACCATGCATCCATTTTGATTGCAGCCTATTTAGAGCAATGATGAGCTAGCCAGTTACTGAGTTTGCAGTCAACTTAAAAGATGAATCACTTTGTAAACCAGCAACAGATGTTTAAAGCTCACACAGAAAATAATTAGTGGTAGGCATCTAGGAGCTTTTGATTTACAATGAAAAGCCAAAACACAACATATATCTCCCAACGCTACATTGGGTAGCAAAGATGAAACATGACTTCTGGGGAAGAATTTTGGAGGACCATACTTAAGACATTAAAGGGTGCTTACTGTAAGGCTGAATGATCTCATCATCTTCTTCCTTTAATGTTTAGCTTACTCCAGGATTTTCCATCACGCATATGCTTCTGGGGGTGCCATGTAGCATCCTGTTATCTACTCCATTATTTTAAAATTGTTCTCTTTTGCAATGTTTTGCTGCTGGGAGGTGTTTGTAGAAAGTGTGGACTATCCCTAGATCAAGAAAGCTGTGGGGCCTGGTTCACAGTTTCTGTCTTCAAGGTCTCTGGCTGTTATTATCGCATGCAATAGTACACATACAGCGAAGGAGAGTGAGCCTCGGTGAACAACAGTTCCTACAAGGTGCAGTCCATGGATACCTCCCCAGATCATGACTGGATCTTGACAAGACTAAAGGGGATCTTTCAGCATGATTCTATGTTGTATGCACAGTCAATGCAAACACATATGGACAGTCACAGTTTGGATAGATAGTTCTACTAGGTCTGCATTTCAACATAACAGGATAAGCTCAAACGGCACTTGAAGGCTCTTTGACTGTCATTCTGGCATTCTTTTACATCTCTTCAGACCCTCCCGTGAATCAACAAAGGCGATCTTCCGCTGCTCGAAGTCCTTGATTTCAGTGCTCAGAGTCTATGGACTTGATTACGAGTGTTGCAATTACGAGTGGGTTTGAGTTCTCTGAACTTTTAGAGGTAAATATCAGCAAGTCAGACATGGCGATATTTCATGGTTTAGTGGTTTAAAACCCGCATGTACCGGATAAAATATATGCATGTTAGTCACCATTGCAACGGGGAAAACTCGTAATATGTGATATTTATCGTCCGTGGCGGCTTCTCCGCTAAGGCGGGGAGCATCGCCCCACTGATCAAAAGGAAAAATAAAAGGATAATAACGTATCGTTATTATCCTTTTATTTTTCCTATTGAAGTCAGTGGCTCTCAGGGTGGGGTGGGGCTGGGCAGAGCAGGGAGAGGAATGGTTGGCACTCCTTAAGTGCGCATGACTACTTGGCCGGACCTCTCGGGCCAGCCAAACAGTCCTGCACACTTTGCATCTTCCCCATTAGCCTTGCTTACACAGCCTGGTGAGGAACATGCCGAGCCTGCCAGTCCCCTTCTGAGCGCTGTGATTAAGCGCTCAAACCAATCACAACGCTGCATTTCAGTGTTGTGAGTGGCTATGGGAAGCCTGGGAGCTTGGGTGCTTCCGTCTGCTTCCTGCTGCCGGCAGAGTCAGGAAGAAGAGGAACCCCACCACCCCCTCCACCTCTGCCTCACCACTCCCGATCGGTAGCACCGAAACTGTTTATCGGAACTGGAAGGCAACATGAAAGATGTTATTTCAAGGTAACTGCAATGACAAATCAAACAACTCTGTTAACATTTTTATACACAATTAATTAATTAAAATACAATTAAATCATATTATACTCGATATTCATTAATAATTATGTGCATATAATATGTAACTTGTTAACATAATCATAGAGCTATTAAGAAGTGCTGAATTCGGGGGATGCTGCTTTGAGGAAATAATTTGAAACAGCACAGAAGTCTGGTGGATTTAGAGTTGATTTGATTACAAAGAGCACCTAGGATACATTTTCCCCACTTCTGTAAATGCACAATTTCTGTTAGCCAATTCCTCGAATTGCAAGTTCATACTGAACATACGTATAGAAAGTGGTTGTTGAAATGCTGTTGCCTCAGCAATAATACAACGTGCGTGATACAGGGTTGCTTCTTTACGCCACTTCAAAGACAAAGAGGGCACACATATGCAGGGCCGGACTGGCTGTAGCGGGCACCGGGCGTTCCCCTGGTGGCCCGCCAGGGTGGGGGCCGGTTTTGGGCCTTAGAGGGGCCGTTTTTGTTACAGGGCCGTTTTTGCAGCATAAGCTGCAATATCGGCCCCTGTAACAAAATCGGACAAAACCGGCCCTGGCAAACAGCTCGGCCGCACCCCCAACACCCCAGGGGGCCGGTCGAGCACTTTGCCAGGACCGGTTTTGGTTCCCAGTCCGGCCCTGCACATATGATGTCCCAGTGGTGAGGTTCAGCCTTATTTAAGTAACTTTCCATCTCCAGTTTGCTCACATATAAATAATAAACATGGTAGACATGTTGGTAAGTTCATCCAAAAGTAGGTAATCCAACCCTCAATTTCAGTATCATTTTTAACTAAAGTCGAACGGGATCTGACTCTGGATTTGATCGTTAGTGGAGAAGGTCAAGATTGAATAGAGCGCGAACAGTCAATACAATTTAAAGCATCTTAGAATTCTTGGGTATTAAACACTTTTAGGTGACATTGTGATGTGGCAGCATCTGGAGTAGGTGATCAGGCATCTCTCTTCTGCTTCAGTGTTACCTTGATCTCACCTTGCCCTTATCTGTCTCCTGCTGTTTATCTTGTCAGTTGCTCATTCTGCCCCTGACTCGGTAACTGCTCTTTCTTGTTTGTGCCGTCTGTTCTATCTGGCCCCTGTCTCTGTTTAACTGCTCCTTTTTGCATCCTTTATTCCTCTTACCTGCCTCTTTCTACATCTTTTGCTCCTCCTACTACTCTATTTTGCATCTTGTTCTCTTCTGGCAGTTTTTACCCCCAGATTCCATCTGCTGATCATGTTTTTCCGCCTTGCCGCTCGTGCCTGACTTTCCTGTTCTCCTCGCTGGACTTGCCCACACTTGCTGATCCGACCCACCAGTCCCCCGACATAACGGAGGCTGCAGCATGGCTGCGTTGCCAGCATGCCAAAAGCAAGCCAGCCTGTGCCCAACCGTGTCTGGACTGTGCCCAGCACCAGGAACCCTGGTCCAAATGCCGCCCGCAGCTACACTGCCGACGAACTCCACCTGCTCAACCCTGGATGCCGCCATGGATGCTGCTGCTGAGCCACACCTAGTCCACAGTGGTCCCTTTTACCTGCATGCATTGCCACTTCACCTGCCTCCACACACCCGCTCCCACTACTCACACACACACTGCATCTCGCACCAAGTCATGATTCACACAGCACACACACCCACCCCACACAACAACACTCACTTGCATGCATGCTCCTCCACACACGCTCACTCTGCAAGCACTCTACTAAGATTTGGGACCTCATTGACTTCAGCGCACCGGACCTCCTCTTCTCCATTGAAACCTGGCTCAGCTCCACATCGGCACCGGACATCGCCTCAGCCATCCCTACTGGATACAAGATCCTGCACCAGGACCGACCCCATAACCCAGGAGGAAGACTTGCCATCATCCACATAGACACCATCAGGTGTACCTCTTAAACTGACCCAGAAGCCACTTTTATGGAATACATTCACTTCAAGCTTCAGACAGACAGTTAAACCGCTATCACAGGCACCCTTGCCTACTGGTCCCCAGGACCTCGCATCCACCTCAGCAACCCCCTCATTGACTTCACCGCACCTCTCTCCATGGGTACCAAAGACATCATACTCCTAGGCGATCTCAACGTTTTTCTCGATGACCCCAGGGACTCCAACTCCATGGACTTGCTAGAAAGTCTACTGAATATCAGCCTCACACAGCTCATACAAGGCCCTACCCACATCACCAGACACACCAGGGACCACATCTTCTGCTCCAGCGACAAGGTCAAAGTCAGCCACATCACTCCACTCACATGGATGGACCACTCCCTTGTCCACTTCCACATTACAAGGCCACCAACCACCTGACAGAGTCTAGCAAGCCGCTGCTGGAAGAAAGTTACAGAAACGGAATGTCTCAAATCCCTCCAAATAAACTACTGAGACCCCACCAACGACATCATCAACGACCCAAAGAACTTCAACAAAATGATCAGGACCTGCACTAATACCCTGGTGCCACTGAAAAACACCAAACCCAAAAGATCCAACAAGCAAGCTAGCTGGTAGAGCCCTGACTGTAGAGAATCCAAGATAGTTTTAAAACAACTTGAAAGGAAATGGAGAACCACCCAAGGTACCACCACAAGAAACATCTACAAGGCCGCACTAAGATACTATCACCATCAAATAAAAGAGACCAAGAAAAAGGCCGTGACCCTGAGAAACAAATCTAGCTCCAACAACAGCAAGGAACATTTTGCCATCATCAAGGAATTCATCAACCCAACAGCCGCAATCCAAACTATCAACCCTGCACGAGAACTCTGCAACAACCTCTCCGACTTCTTCCACGCAAAAAATCACCAAGATCTACAGGAACTCTGAACCCCAGCCACCCCCGTCGACCTTCCCAGCCTGCTAACCTCATCAACTAAAGACTACCATCTGACAGCATAGAATGCTCTATCCATCAAGGACACTGCAGCAATAATGAAGGCAGTCCACTCAGGGGCTCCCACAGACCCCTCCCCCACCGTATCTACAACCTGGGAAGAGCCACAATCAGCGATGCGCTCACTTCTATCATCACCACCCCCTTGAAGACAACCACCTTTCCAGACAGCTGGAAACACGCCGAGGTCACCATCTTCCTAAAAAAACAACTAATTCGTACTCAGAAAATACCAACCCTGTATTGCTGCTCTCCTTCCCAACCAGTCATAAAGAAGACCATCAACAGAAAAACCACCTGACCACCTAGAATGGCACAAACTCCTAGACGACTGGCAATCAGGATCCTGAAACAACCACAGGACCAAAACAACCCTCATTAATGCCACAGACGACATACACAGCATCCTCGACCGTGGACAGACCGCAGCCCTCATCCTCCTCAACATCTCCACAGCTTTCACAACTGTCTCACACCACACACTCATCACCAGACTAGACAAAGTGGAAATACAAGGACCAGCACTTAAATGGATAGCTTCCTTCCCCTCTGGAGGAACACAACGAATCAGGTTCTCGCCATTCACATTTGAACCCACGTATGTCATCTGCGGAGTCCCACAGGGATCATCATAGCCCCACACATTTCAACATATACATAACGCCTCAAACAAACCTCATCAGATTCCACGGAATCAACATCATCTCCTACACCCAGATAATTTTTTCCCTGTCAGACGACAACATCACCACCAAGACAAACTTCAAACAATACATGACCAGCGTGGCCAATTGGATGAAAGAAAACTGCCTCAAGCTTAACACTGACAAAACTGAAGTGCTGATCTTTGGGAATAAGAGCTCACCTTGGGACTCCACCTGGTAGCCTGCTGATCTTGCACCCACACACACTCCAACTGACCATGCTATGAACCTAGGTCTCATTCTGAACACCAACCACACCATGAAGTCCCAGGTCAATGCCGTCACCTCCTTATGCTTCCACATCCGACGCATGTTATGTAAAATCTTCAAGTGACTCGCCCTGGACAAATACCATCACGCAGTAGCCCGTGGAATTTGGTGACCTGCAACACAGAGTTGCAGCAAAATTCCACCAATTACCGTGTGACTGAATTTTTCCTGCAAGGCTTCAGAAATGCAAGCACGAGCGAGATTTGGCATCAATAAATGCGATTTTCTAACACAGGAGGTCATGGGCGGTCACGAGCGGTCTCAGTTAGAGGGCTGCTTCTTGTGTAGATTTTCTACTCAAGTGGCAGGAAAATCAACTCTAATCGCTGCGTGCTCTTGCGCACCGTATGGTGCCATTCACACTGATTTCTCATCACTGCTTGTGCTAAATTGCAGCACAACATGCGTTTTTTTCTGCTAATTCTGAAATTCTGCAGAGTTCCGCCCAACCCTAAACAGTACTAAGAGGTTACCAGAGATTTTATGCATTCAGAGGAGGAGAAAGGACTGCTGAACGAGAGCATGTTGTTAGACAACATTTGCAGAGCATTGGTGGGCATTATTGCTGCCTGGATTGTTCTGCCATATCTTTTTCCTTGATTTTCTTTTTTTTTTTTTTCAGAGGGATGTTTAGTGATCCGTTTGGAGCACCAGTCATAACAGGAGCTAGTATTCAGTGCAGCACCAAAGATGTTTAACTTGGGCTTTTTTGTTGTGAAGCGAATTCCAACTAAGAGCTGTAAAAAAATCTTATGTAGGAAAACGCCCCTTTTTGCATGATCACCCCCACTTTTTGTTAGTATTTATTGCTGGGTTTTAGACTCTGCACACTGGGACACTTCTGTCCTGTGCCCAGTGTATGTGCTGTGTATGTGCTCTGACTCCTAAAAACATGTTGAAATATGCCTAATACACCGAATTGCCATATTTAACTTAGCTGTAAGTCCCTAGTATATGGGAGAAAGTGTACCCATGGCCTGTAAATTAAATGTAACTAGGAGACTGCAACACACATTCTGCCACCACTGGAGTTATAGGGTAAAATATGACTGTAGGCCTACTTTTGTAATCTGTCTGGGAAGGTTTATGTTAGAAATGGGGGTCTCTAGTTGGCAAAGGTAGGTACCTTTGTCCAAATAGGGACCCTTGCTTCTAGTCAGGGTAAGGGGGATACACTCCTAAAATAACCCCTGCTCACCCCCTTGGTAGCTTGGCACAAGCAGACAGGCTTATCTCAGAGGCAGTGTGTAAGCATTTGTGAACACATACAGTAACACAGTGAAAACACTACAAATGGACACCACACCAGTTTAGAAAAATAAGTAATCTTTATCTAAACCAAAACAAGACCAAACTACAAAAAATCCACAATACACTACCAAAAATATCCTTAAAAATAGGCTATTCACTTAAATAAAGTTCCTAGCAACAAATAACTCCACCTGGAGTTATTACGACGTCGTGACAGATGAAAATCCCAAAGAACGGCGCCGACCGCGAGGTGCGAGGCATCGGGCCCGGAGTCAAGCAGACCCACAAAGAACAGTACCTGGAATTTTGATGAAAGCAAAGACGGTGCACGGCGTCGGGGAGGTGATGCTTCGTTGGCGCCTGCGGCGTCGGTTTCTTATGACCCCAGGGAAGGTGATGCCTCTGTTCCTTACTGCAGCGCAGGAGAGGTGAGACGTTGGTTCCTTACTGTGTCGCAGAGGTGACGTCACGAATGGCGGCGAGGCGTCGGTTCCTTACGACAGTGCGATGTCGATGGATTCAGGAGTCACCCACGTCGAGAATCGGCTTCGCATTGATGAAGTCGCCTTTGGAGTCAATGCTGCACGGCAGCAGGCGTCGGGACTACGCCGCAAGTCGGGGCGGTGCGTCGTGCTCTTCACGAGCGGTGTCCACGGCTTCGGTGCAAGTTACGGCGTCGCTCGCCGGAGTCGGTGTTGCAATTTCCTTCTGTGGCAGCTGAAACAGCAGTTCCAGATGCAGAGAGACAGAAGGGGTGAAGTCTTTGTGTCCCTGAGACTTCAGAACAGGAGGCAAGCTCAGTTTCAAGCCCTTGGAGATCTTTTCTTCAAGCAGGTGACAAAGCAAACAGCAAAGACCTTTTCTCCTTTCCTTGGCAGCAAGCAGCCACTGCAAGCCAATCCCAGACAGGAAACAGCACAGGGGCAGTATTCCTCCTCAGCTTATCCGGCTCTTCTCCTTGGCAAAGGTTCCTCTTGATTTCCCAGAAGTGATCTAAAAGTCTGGGGTCTGGGCCCCTCTTTTTATACACCAAAACCCTTTGTTCTCTGAAGGCAGAGAGTGTCTGTACCCAGCCAAATTAAGTTCTGTGGGGCACTTTGCAAGTGCACAACAACCTCCTTTGTCAGTGTGAGCCCTGGCTTCAGACACACCACAGGGGGGCGGAGCCATTATTGTGGAAGGCAGGCATAGCCCTATTCAGGTGAAGATGCTACTCCTCCCACCACTCCAAATGCAGTCCAAGCCTATTCAGCCCAGCCCTGACTCATCAGACTTCTGGAGCCACTGCCCTGCTCCAGCTCCTGGCATCCAAAAGCCAGACATGCAATACACAAACCTAGCAGAGGCACACTGGATGGTTAGGCAAGAAAATACCTACTTTCTAAAAGTGGTATTTTCAAACACAGAATGTAATAATCACCCTCACTAAAAGATGCATCTTTACATTCTGAGTTCAGGCATACTAAACTTTATTTTCCTATCTTGTTCCCAGGGTCAGTAATGTTTATAAGATGTTATAAACAAACTCCCCATTCTGGGCTATGGAAACAGACAGCCTTGCAATAGTGAAAAATGAATTTGGCAGTATTTCACTATCAGGACATGCCACACACATCAGGGCATGTCCTACCTTTCGCATACAATGCACCCTGCCCACAGGGGTACCTTGGGCCTACCTTAGCGGTGACTAATATGTAGAAAAGGGACGGTTTAGGGAATGGCAAGTGTGTGCACTTGCTAAGTCGACATGGCAGTACCAGACAGCACACAGGCTCCGCAATGGCAGGCCTGAGTCACATTTTACAAGCTGCTTCTGTGGGTGGCACAATCAGTGCTGCAGCCCACAAGCAGCATTTGATTTACAGGCCCTGGGCACACATAGTGCACTGTACTAGGGTCTGACAAATAAATCAAATAAGCCAATCATGGTATCACTAATCCATAACAATACTTTCACAAAGGGAGCACTTGCACTTTGGCACTGAACAGCAGTGGCAAAGTTCCCAAAGCATCTAGACCAGCAAAAATGGAGTCCAACACACAGCAAAAACAAAGGAGGCCAAAGCAAAAAATGGAAGGGAGACCCACGCCAATGGTGCCAGGTCTAACAGTTTACAACTGCAACTTTGACTTGTCAAAATAGTCCCGTTTGACAGGCCTAAACCCTCTTTTTAAATATTAATAAGTCACCCCCTAAGTATGCTTTAATGCCTAATAAGGCAGGGTGCATGGTATTTAAAAGTAAGACATGTAAAATGTTATGTAAAACGTCCTTACAGTGACAAGGCCCCAAAAGATATTTTCACTGTAGCTTGGTTAACTGTTACATAGGAAAGCATTGGGATATAATATTATAATTAAATAATGTTATATACCAACCATCTAAAAAGCTATTATTTACATTTTTAAAATATATATTATAAGCACAATTTATTGGTCAATCAATTTATCAAAGATTTTTAAAGTACAGCAAATCACCCATGAGGTTCTCAAGGCCCTGGAGTTGCTAACTGCTTTGTGGTTATCTGTTCATTTGAAAATCCAGGTCTTGTGTCCTTTCATGAATTGCGGGAGCGATGAGGCAGTCCTGAGGTGCAGGGGAAGGCCATAAAGCCGAATTTGTACTAAATATTTCCCATAAGGTACTTTTAAAATCTCACCTTTTGCCTTCCTAAAGCTGCTAGAGGTCCATTTGCATGAGCTTCCAACTGTCACCCAGGAGCTAAATAGCTCCTTAATGAGGTGCAAACTTGTTCCCAGACCTGAGACAAAAGACTTGCACGTGGGGAGAAATTTTGTTCCGCAGACAAAATGATCATCTGGGCAGTGCCTAGGAACTTAATTATATTTAAGGAGGCCTACCCTGTCACAGGCAGATGTACACCTGGGCCTGCCACCACTTTTGTCCTTCTAAGCAGCCAGGCACCAATCCGAGTGAGAGAGGCGCTGCCCCCAGAACTGGTTTTGAGTGAAGAGTCGCTAATACCTTTAGAACAAGTTCAATTTTCAAGACTGAGCCATTCTCTATAAGAGTGACAGACACAATTTAAAGTTTTGTAGGTTTAAATAAGAAATGAAAAGGCAAAATACAGGAAATGCCATCAAAGGTTTAGTAGCAAGGCATACAATTCTTTAGTACAATGAAGTTAGTATAATTCAATATGAAATCCAGCACAACGTTTGTTAGCTGAAGCTCAGTTTCGAGCTTAAAATAAAATAAAATAAAACAGCTCTCACAGGGGGTTGCTCATTTCACTGGACACATCTCTAGGATGCTCACGGGAGCTGTACATAAGGGAAGAAAAGCTCTGTCATCTTGGTTTTAGGCAGAGAGGGGCATTGTAGAATTGTTTGCAGTAGGGCACATATGGACTGCTGCAAAAGCGGGTACGGTTACCCCTGGAGGTCAGGGAAAAGCCAGGAGTCTTCCCGACCCACAGCCAGGCATAAATGAGGCATCCCTGGGCACCCTCTCAAGAACGCTACTGTGGAAAAGAGAAGAAGGACTGCACCTCCTTTTGATACATGTGAGGAAAAAGAAGTGAACTCTAAGGGTCAGTTGGCTAACCTCCTGGTAAGCAACAGGGACACAAAAGCTGCAAGAAGCTATCCATCCTGGAAGAGCCCAGCTGACCAATTTCAGCTGGACTTGCCCTGGACCCCGCTGGTGGATTCTATGGACCCTCCAAGTACTCCTCCTGCTTAATCCTAAAGACTGGGGACATAATAGAAATAATTTGCTAACTTTTTGCCTGGAGAAGTGTCCAGCGGCTGGGACCAACCTGCCAGCCAAACCGCCAAGGACGCACTGATGCTGGGCCTGACTTCTCAGTAGCTACTGCTATATTCTTCTCTTGACACTTGAATCTGTCAATGCCGAAACCCTCTTCAGTTAATAGCTGCAGATTCATTGGCGCTGCGGTCGAAGGAGATCTGATTGATGCCAAAGACCTGTGTGGCATAAAAACGGGAACTTTTCCCACTGAAGCTTTTCCCGCCTAAGCCAATGGTTTTGCTGAGGTTCCATTTTGACGCTGGAAACTGTTGCCTTCAAGCTACCTTCCCTCAGCACCAGCTCACTGCCTGTTTTCACTGCGACAAACCTGGTCCTTATAACCGACATGTGCTTTATCACGGTTAGCCTTAAACTTTACCTTTGTGCCGGTTTAGCACAACCAGATGACGCAGTTAACACTTTTTGAGCTATTTCCATTTGAAACTTTAAAAATTCATATCTCTAGTTCCTCTTATTGAGTTTTTGTCATTTTTGTGCCATTTCGTTCAATAAAATATTCTCTATTTATATAAACTGGAATGGGATTTTTACTGTGTTGCGTTTTTGACTGTTAAACTGTTTTGGTACTTTTAAATGCTTTACACATTTTTTTAAGTTGAACCTGCCTGCTCTGTGCCACAGCTACCAGGTGTTGAACTTCGGTTTAAATTAGTAAAACCTTTACTGGACCTAACAAGAATAGTGACGTTATTACTTGCGGTGGGCTACCATCCACCCCAACTAATAATTCATGTTTTCACACCTTATAAATAGTCCTTTCCAAGATAGTGGTCTGTCCATTGAATGTTAGCTGAGGTTCCCAATCCAAGACGAAGTAGAGTCTTGATTTCACTTCCTTATCATATATAAAGTGCTCAGACATAGGAGGAAGGTATGCCATAACACTGTCATTCCCTGACTTTTTGTCATTATCTTTGCCCCTTTGCTACTACTTCTGTGCCTGATTTTTGCTTCTAGGAGTTGTAACATCTACTAGATTCCACTTCTCTGTATTATGCCTCGCCCTTTTCTCTTCGTTGTAAGGGGCAGTTTGGTGCCTTTCTTATCACCTCAATATTAATCTTTATCTTCAATCAAGAGCCACAAGAATGCCAACAAAGTTTTTTTTACCCTTTGTGGCTTTTCCCTTTGAACTGGGACCCTCTTAAAGAGTAGGCCTGGACGGAGTTCCACTATGCGGAATTCCGCGAAGTGACCAAAAAACTCCACCACGCTACGCAGAGTTCCGCAAGTGGTTGAGTGTGTTACATTGTGCTGTTCATGCTGATTTTTAGCACCAGGTGTTTGTCCCAAGCTGTAAAATCAGCGCAAGTGGCACCATGCGTGAGGCAAGAGGGCGCTGCTTCTCTCTGCCGCTCGAGTAGATATTCTACTTGAGCTGCATCTTCGAGCGGCAGCTTTCTCAACACGAGCAGAAGTTTCTCAATACGAGCTGTAGCGACCATCCGTGACCGCCTGCATTGAGAAACCCTGCCAGGAGGTGGTCTTGAGAAAGATTTTCCTTGCCCGCCAACTTAATGTTGGCGAGTTAAAAACTCCATGCGCTACGCGAAGTGGAAAAGTTCCCCAAACTCTGCGAGCAGAATGGAATTTCACACTCAGGCCTATTAAGGAGACACTTGACATCTTTCACGTACGCTATTCTGTGCAGGGTGGCACTGTGGCAACTGAGAAGAGTCACCCTTTCCTTGGGCAACCAAGAAAGGGACTCATAAACCTTATCAGTGCCCATTCCTTGACTGGAACTGGATACTACTGCGAGCTCAGTTAATAGCATAGTACCTCTTCCGTAGATTTTGTCATTCACAAGGTGGCAAATTTGAACAGTCAAAACTTATGCTTTGATGGTGGTGTGAGGCAGAATGATGAGTCCAAATAAAGCATGTATCCATTTCAATAAATATAATGTCCAAGAGTATCCCTTGCAATAAATATAATGTCCAAGTAGTGTTATTTTGCTAAAACAATATGACTTTTATTACTATTGAATAAATATGCACAGTAATTTTAAGATGTTTTATGGCTTAATCTACATTGTGTGAACACATTATTCACTTTATAACTCTTCTGTGCCCAATATCGGTGGGAGAAAAGATGCAGGAAAAACATGGTTACAATCACAATCAAAATTATACTAGCACAACTAAGTGCAGCGTTGGTTCAAGGGCACAGTTTGTATGCCTATATGTTCCTGCTCAAACTGTCTCCTGTGAATTATCATGGTCACTGTTAAGGCTGCCATGCCGATAGAGATGGGAGACCATGATTGGCACCATCCTGTTCAACTTTTTAGCAGCTGGCTGGGCCATTTTTCCAGGCGCCAGTCCTTTTTGACTCCCATCCTGGGCATCCAAGGACTTTGTCGTAGCACAGATCCAATCCAGTAATCCTAATATCTCCACATGAGCTTTGAGCTCCACTTCCTGTTAGTGTACTGAAGGTCATTACCTAACACACAGTCCACAGGCATGGCAGGTCTCAGAGCAACTTCCTTGAAGGACCCCAAGTTTTAGATGTTAGAGAATCAATCAATCAACTCTGATTTGTAGAGTGTGGCTAATCACCCTTCGAGGGTATCCAGGTGCTAGGTTCTTGCTGGGATCAGTTGAAAAGCCAGGTCTTGACTCCCTCTCTTAATGTGAACAAGGGTAGATTAATCTGTTGTGTCTGATCGGTCAGAAAGGATTGAAACTATTTTAGGGTTCAGTCACGTATCCCTAGTTTGTAAAGGCATTCTAAAAGGACAGGTTCTAAAAGGACAGGGTGGGAGACCATGTCGAAGGCCACCAATAGATCAAGTAAAATCAGGACAGCTGAGCCTCCTCCATCAAGAATAGTGCATGGATGTTCAGTGGCAGCTACTAGGGCCATATTAGTACTGCATGTGTGTGTGAAACCAGATTGTAAGTCATCCAACAGACGAATGGCTTCGAGAAAATCTGAAAGCTCAACATTTACTATTTTATAAAAGAATTTTGGAAGTGAGAGGAAGCATTTATATAAGTCTATAGTTAGGAAAAGCTAGCTGATTCACAGAAGGCTTTTGTAAAAGTGGGATAACGCTATTTTTTATTTCACCAGCATATTTGGTGTCATTTTGGTAATTTTGCGTAGTAAAATTTACACAAAATTACTGAGATTACAGCATTATGTCACATCGTGTGATTTCGGGATGATTTTAGAGTGAGATGTGCCGTTCTGGTAATTTTTTAACGTAATTGTCATTTCAGATTTTTATTCAAGTCAACCGCTGGGTAGTTTATGAGCACAAAACTACAAACCCAAACGTGAGAGCAGTGTTTTGAATACAAGTGGCAGATTGTTGTAATCTTCTTTTCTTATAATATTGGTTTTGCTTTAAAATTGGAATGTACTTACCTTGACATTCCGAGGTGATTGTGATTTGCGTGGAGATTCCATACACTGGAAGTTGCTTGCTGACTGGTGGAGGGAGCACCACGTTTGAGAGTCTTGTCTTGAGAATAAATATTAGAAAATTCTTCATCTTTAGATGTGTGATCATTACACAGTTCTTTTACCGTGGGCAGTCAACAAACATTTCAGGTAGATTTCTTTCGGGCAATTTTTGAGGTCAATGCTGCAAATCTGAACATGAGTGGCAGCGTTTCGAATGTGAACTATTGCAAATCAACTCGAAATTACATTTTTGGATTTAATGCTTAGCCGAACAGACCTTTCATGTAATTTTTTGAGTGTGATGCACATTGCACATAATCACGTGTAATTTTGCGTAATTACGCTACAGCAAATTCAGTTTTGAGTGCCTATAATGAGCAAGCAAAAAAAGGCTGCAGGTACTTTTTCCAGCACATAAATTGATATGATATCAGGAAACAAGGTCATGGCTGGCGATAAATTACATAGAAAACTCAAGATCACTAAAAAGACAGGTTGTTTGTACATGTTTGAAGACAGTAAAACAAAGCAGCTAAATGCTGCAGTTATGCAGCTGGAAATCAAAGTATGTTGTATTACGTCATGTAATAAAAACTGTTTTTGAAATAGCTCTTCTTAATACAGCTGCTGCCTCTGCATTCCACTACATAAAAAGACTCAGACACGGCACAATAGCATCTTTCTTACCAAAACTCTCAGGAGCTTCGTAAAACCTCGATTTCCTAGTGTTGAAACAGGAGACGTGAGAAACCACACAATAATATTTAAATGTCAGATTCAGAACAAAAATTTAAAAAAAGATCTGCTCCTAGGAGCCAAGGGCATATATTTTTTCAATGTCCATGAAGCTTCGGAGAAGAAAGAGTTTCGTATAGATAATCTGAACAAATGCCACAACAGAGGAAAAAGTAGAACTGAAAGCAACAGGAGTCAGTGTTGGACTGGGACAAAGAATAGTCCCAGGCACTAAAATAAAAATAGCTCACATTAACGAATTGGAAAGCTAACAAGCATTGGCAAAGTCAATAGGTCTTGCCTTTGCAAGAGCTACTGGCTTTGCCAATGTGTTTTAGCCATGTTTTACTCTAACATGGCAGCTGCTCAGCAAGGCTAAAAGTTAGCAGCATAGAGGAGAGTGGCGTGGAGTGGTGTCGAGTGGAATGGCGAAGAGTGGAATAGAGTGGAGTGGCACAGAGTGTTGTGCATTGGAGTGACATAGAGTGGAGTCAGGTAGAGTGGTGTAAAGTAAAGTCGACACGTGTTGCAGAGTATATTGGCATAGAGTGCAGCGGCTTAGAATTCAGCGGTGTATAATGCAGCGTTGTAAAATGCAGTGGCTTAGATTAGAGTATTGCATAGTAGAGTGCAAGGGCGTGGAGTGGTGCAGAGTGGAGTGGTGTAGAGTAGAGTGGTGAAGAGTAGAGTGGCATAGGGAGCAGTGGTGTGGGGAAGCATAGAGTGGCATAGAATGCAGTGGTGTAGAGTGGTGCAGAGTAGAGTGGCATAGAATAGTGCAAAGTAGAATATATTGCCATAGATTGCAGTTGCACAGAGTGCAGTGGCAGAGAGTTGAGTGCTGCAGAGTGCAGCAGCGAAGAGTGAAGTGATGCAGAGCAGAGTGATATGATGTAGAGTGCAGTGGCGTAGAGTGCATTGGCATAGAACGTAGTAGTGTAGAGTAGAGTGGCATAGACTTCAGTGGCATAGAGTGCAGTGTTACAGAGTAGACTGCAGTGGTGTAGAGTGGTGTAGAGTGCATTGGCATAGAATGCAGTGGCATAGAGTGCAGTGGCGTAGAGTGCAGTGGCGTAGAGTAGAGTGGTGTTGAGTAGAGTGGCGTAAAGTGCAGTGGCATTGAGTATAGTGGTGCAAAGTAGAGTGCAGTGGCGTAGAGTGCTGCAGAGTAGAGTAGAGTACAGTGGTGTGGAGTGGCATAGAGTAGAGTAGAGTGGACTGGTGTAGAGTGCATTGGCATAGTGTGTTGCAGAGTATAGTGGCATAGAGTGCAGCGGCATAGAATTCAGTGGTGTAGAATGCAGTAGCATAGATCAGAGTGGTGCATAGTGGGATGCAGAGTGGAGTGGTGCAAAGTATAGTGGCATAGAGAACAGTAGCGCAGAGCAGAGTGGCATAGAATGCAGGGTAATAGTAGAGTAGAATGGTGTAGAGTAGAGTGGCAGAGAGTGCAGTGACGCAGAGTGGTGCAGAGTGGAGTGGCGCAGAGTGCAGTGGCGTAGAGTGGAGAGATGCTGAATGCAGTGGTGTAGAGTGCAGTGATGCAGAGTAGAATGGTGTAGAGTGCATTGCAGTAGTGCAGAGTAGAGTGGCATAGAGTGCAGTGGTATAGAGTGGCGTAGAGTGCGTTGGCGTATAGTGGCATAGAGTACAGTGGTGCAGAGTAGAGTGTAGTGGCACAGAGTGCAGTGATGGAGAGTGCAGTTGCATCAAGTGCAGTGGATTAGAATAGAGTGGTGTAGAGTGTAGTGGCATAGAGTGGAGTGGTGTAGAGTGGAGAAGAGTTGCATAGAGTGCAGTGGCATAGAGTAGATTGTGTCAGAATAGAGTGAAGTGGCGTAGAGTGGAGTGGTGTAGGGTAGAGTGCAGTTGTATACAGTAGAGTGGCATAGAGTGTAATGGCATAGAGTAAAGTGGTGTAAAGTGCAGCAGCATGGAGTGCAGTGGTGCAGAGTAGATTAGAGGGCTGTACAGTGGGTTGGCATAGAGTGCAGGGGCGTAGAGTTGAGTGTTAAAGAGTAAAGTGCATTTGCATAGAGTGTATTGGTATTGACATAGAGTGCAGTGGTGTAGAGGGCAGTGTTACAGAGTGGCGTAAAGTGGAGTGGTGTAGAGTGGAGTTGTGCAGAGTAGACTGGAGTGGTCTACACTGGAGTGGTGTAGAGTGCAGTGGCAAAGAGTGCAGTGGTGTAGAGTAGAGTGGTGTAGAGCCCATGGGCATAGAGTAGAGTGCTGCAGAGTAGAGTAGGGAGGCACAGTGTGAAGTGACACAGAGTGCAGTGGCGTAGATTGGTGTAAAGTGGAGTGGTGTAGAGTAGAGTGCATTGGTGTGGATTTGTGCAGAGTAATAGTGGAGTGTCGTAGAGTGGAGCATGCATGGTGTGGTAGCACACTGCCATTACAGACAACACATTGTCAATTGAAATGACCATCATTTGCACAGACATCCAGTTTTACTAATCAAACTAATCAAACTATACAGCGCACAAACAATAATGTGTGGAAATTGCATCATCTAGTGTATTGATTTGTTGTGATCATATTAAACACTTCAGAATTAACAAAAAATGTGCTTCATATGTGTGTTCGTAATTCTGATATATTCTAAACTACTGGCACAGTTCATTTAAATGTTGTGTGCTAGACAATAAAACCTTCCTACTCCCAGTATCCAGCAAGATTGTCACATAAATCCTCGCTCTTTGAAGTCAGAGAAAGAAAAGTAAACACCAAACTTCCTCGGAAGCGCCTGACATTTGACCTCTGTCTTTGAGTGCACAGCAAATGTGAAAAGATAAGAACAAGATTTACAGGTCTGTTTACAGAAAGGAGCACTTGTGGAAGAATACAATGGGAGTTGATGTGAAAAGGCTTTGCTCCTTGGGAGGGACGAACATAGTCTGGACAGCCTAAAACAAATAAAGCCAGCAAATAGAAAGTTAGAAAATGTGAGTTATAAACCACAAAGCCAATGGTAAGCAATGGGCGCAATGCATTTCCAGGGAACCTTTCTGAATGTCCCCAAGATGTCTTTAGCAAACCAGACAGTTGGGCTATTTTGTAGGCTTCAACCGAAAAAGGTGGTCCATGTTTGCAAATTGAAGCAGTTTTGAACTTGTAAAGACACGTTGAATAAGTAAGCGGGACTTTGTGGATTTAAGCTTGCTACAAGCAATGGGTGTGCTAATATCCACAGTAAAAACCAGTCAAGCAGGCCATAAAATAGGCCCACAAATATCCCAAAAAATGGGCCGCACACTGACTTTTCAGACCAGTCCTTTGGGCACTTCCTGTTTGCCCTTTACACCAGTCTGGCCCTGACTGGAGTGTTGTTTTAGCCGAAATCTGACTATATTGAGGGGTAGCCATGTTGGATTGACTGACAACCCTACAGCAGAAATGATTTACAAGTAGGATTATAAAGTAAACTATTACATGTATTGATAGAAAAATAAGAACAATAATACTTCATCTAAGTACAGTGGAAGAAGTGAGTAATTTCTTGGATTAAACAGTTGCCGAGTCGTAATCCACAATGAAAAATGAGACTCAATTGCCAGTGAAAAGGTCTCCCAGGATTGAGATAATGAGTTGATATGACATAAGAAGAAAGCAAACCAGACAGTAACTGTATTACCTCCAAGGCACTTGTTTGAGATCTGAGAGCTCTTGGAGAGGCAGACAAATAATGCAATGCCCTAGAGTCGTATTTTGTTTTAAAAAATGTCTGCTGGATTTATTACTCTAGATTTTTCTCGGTTTCACAGGGCCGTGCCACAGGCTGAAACGCACACTGTAGTCATTGACTGCTAAAGCAGAGAACATCGACGCGGCTTCGCTTTGACGGCTCGACTTGCTCCCTTCACGTTACACAACTCAAGATGCAAATTGTCATTTCGCCACGTTGAGCAGTACTACGAACGCCAGGCCAGACTGCCTGGATGTTTCAGTGCACTGACGGCACATTAGATGTGAACGCACTGCTTTTTCCACTGACGTGGCTCTACCACAAACACTAGCACACATATAAATATTCCTTTCCTTTTTAGGTCTCTCCTGTAGACAGCATTAGCATTGTGGAAAAAAACATTGTCATCACACAACAAGCACAGCACACACCACACAACGTTCACAGTCGGAAACATACAGATACATATAGGGCATATTGGAGCTTTTGAAAAGCCCCTTTCAGCCACTGACTATTGTGACTCATTTGGCGGAAGAAATGAGCTAAAAGGGCTGTACATCAGCATATGTATCAGCCCACAGCATTTAGAGTATCTGAACACTCTCAAAAAGTTGCCCACCACCATATTTTAACCCGAGAACCCCTCTGTGCTTTTTCTAGGCGCTCACCTTCACTGCTTCTCCGCAAATCCTGACCCACTCCCTAATTTTCTTTATTTTGTATTTGTTTTAGGGCAAACAGCTGCAAAGAGCTTTCAAGTCACTTGCTTCATTTTTTTTTCCAGCTCACTTTGGGGCCTATTTATTAAAATGTAACGTAGCGCAGCAAGTCACCTTGCTGTGCTGCATTTAAGGGAACGGGCAGGAATTTGCCGTATTTAACACAATAAGGTGCATTCCTGCCTTGTCCCCAGCACTGAGGCAAAAACAGGCTGTCTAGCACCATCACAGGCACCCTTGCACCAGGGGCGGCTCCCGTTTGAGCAGATGAGCTTCGCCTCACAAAAAAAGCCCTAGGCCAGAGCTGAAAAATAAAATGGTAATAAATTTAATTTATTACCATTTTATTTTTCAGCCACCAACCCGACCCGAACTGAGCCTCAGGACAGGGTGAGGGCATTACTGCCGAGTGGCAGCAGGGAGCTGTGGGCTTAAGTTTAAAATGCACATGTCCCTTTGGCTGGCCGTCTTTCGATGGCTAGCCAGACATGCACATTTTAAACTTCTCTAACCTAGCTGTCTCAGACAGCTGGGTTAAAGAAAACGCAGGCCTCCAGTGCTCTTGAGAGCGCTGAGTAAGGCCGCTCCCTCCAATCCTGGTGCTGCTCTCATGCTGGTGAGAGCAGCACCAGGATTGGTTAGGGGATTTGGCCTGGTTCTTCGTTGGAGCCTGCCTTCAAAAACCGAAGGAGGAGGATGTTGCATTGCGGAGGAAGGTAAGTTTATTTGATTTTTTTTTTTGTCACCCGCTCACCACCCTCTGTACGTGCCATCCGCCACTGCCTTGCACCATGGTGCAAGGGTGCCTGTGTTGCATGCAGGCAGGGCCGGACTGGGAACCGAAACTGGCCCTGGCAAACTGCTCTGCTGGCCCCCCCTAGGGAGGTAGAGGGGGGGTACGGCCGAGCTGTGTGCCAGGGCCAGTTTCGGCCGATTTTGTTACAGGGGGCCGATATTGCTGGCCCCCAGTAACAAAAATGGCCCCCAGGGGCCCAAAAATGGCCCCCACCCTGGCGGCCCACCGGGGAAATACCCGGTGTCCGCAACGGCCAGTCCGGCCCTGCATGCAGGATTGTTTTTGTGCAGGAAGGGTACCCTCCCTGCACAAAAACTATCCCCTGAGGTATATTTCTCTTTCTATGCGTGCTGCATCCTACGACTCCCCTAGGAAGGCGTAGCATTTTGGCGCATTCCCAGAGCTACCAGTAATAATGAATCCGGGAATGCGTCAAAATCCATGGGAGTTGTGTGGGAACACCCACGCAACGCCCATGGAATGCCTCCCAGGGGCAGAGTAATGCAGCGCAGTGATTTGTGCAGCGTTGCATTACTCCTGATCTATCAAGCCGTTCAAGGCCACGCAAAGTAGCCTTGCATGGCTTCATAAATTGCATCTTAAGGGTTGTGTTGCTCGGTGCAAACGCTACACAAACCCTTAATAAATGCCCCTTTATTTTTATTTTATCTTCTGAAATGGCCGTCTGCCAGTTTGGAATAATAAAGTAAAGAAAGGCAAAATGGTCACCAGGGTGTCACAAAGTATGCATGTTTGCGAACACATGGCAGCCATCTTGGAATTGGTAAAAAATTCCCAAATGGTCACTAAGTGCTTGCATGCATGGGCATGTTTTGTGATGCATTCCCCCTCTTCTGGACGAACTGGCGTCTATTTTGTTTTTTTGTTTTACTTTACCAGTCCACCATTGTTGACGGCCATTTCAGAAGTGTAAAATGAGAATACAAATGTACAGTACAGGAAGAAACGTTAGTAGCCCAGAAGAACTTTGCAGTTGCCACACTCTATAAAAAGAGAATAAATCAAAGTAAAATGCATTGGCAAAGTCACTATGTCGGCGCTCACTTGTTGAAGGTGAGACCTATTGGCTTAGCCAATTTATCTTAACTGATGCTTGTTTTTAAGCGTGACTGGAGAAAGCTTTAGCTTTCTCAAATGCCTCATGTCTTACATTTTGCTGAAATTTACAATAAGTGCAGAGAGAGAGTAGGCTTTGCGTCACCCCCATCAGCCACTGACTTTCATGTGATTTTCATGGTTTGGCGTTGTTTGAGTGAGCTGACCATCAAGGCCATGGCATTTTGAGATTGGGTACGTTGTCCTATTTGTGTTCCTATTAGGATTTGGTGATGGAGCATCACATAGTCCTTTTGTTAGACTGAAGATGCATCGTATTGCGAGCCAGTGTGTGTGTGATGCATTATTAACATTGCTGACAAAGCCCATTTTAAGTGAAGGTTTTTGGCTTTTTTTGTGCAAGAAGTGCAAGTTTTTTATGCTTTAGCCTGCCCTGTAGGCACAATCTATTCGCCAATCAACCTTGCATGCTCATTTGCTGTCATGGTGACATGTTGTTGGATTTACAGCTCGTTTGTTCACAAAAAATATTTGTGTATCCACAGGTTATCTCAAAAATGTAATTAAGGTACTGTTCATGTGTCAAAGTATCTCCCATGCAATGTATTGCGGAGTACGCTTTTTAGGTTAACCACTCACAGTACAATCTTCATCTTCTGACTTCTTTTCATAAAATTCCTCTTTGAGGGTGCTGCTCAATTCTGCTTATCCAGGCTGCTCAGTAAAGGGACCCTTCTCACAACTTCTATATTGTTGTAGCCTAAGATGTTATTTCATTTTGGGATTTACTTTCTTTGAAAACTGGGGGAAACACACAGTCACCCAACTGCGACCAAACCCTTCCCCTGACAAAAAGACAGACCTATTATCTCCATCCATGCTTGTCCGAACTTGGTTTGGAGTTCCCTGGTAATGTAAAAATAATCACATTTCTGGACAAAATACTAAAATCTAGTGGAGAATCCATCGACTGAATTTACATCACAATTCCATCTCTCCATAGAGGAAATTCTATCTGTAGATTTTCCTCCAGGTTTTGCACTTACTCTAGAAATTGGAGGATCTCCTATTAGCACCAAACTCTAAATCAGACCACGTTAGTGTTGGAGGGCCTGAATTAAAAACGTCTGACTTTTAGTTCTCTAGGCATATGCCCATATTTGGAGTAAACTTCTCACTTTTATGGACTGCTCAGTAAATTCCAAGAGTACTCCTGGAAAATTGCAAAAGTCACATGTATAAGTATTTACAGATATAACTGTAACAGCCGGGTCTGGTGGCTTAGTGGGCTAGTATGTCCACTGTAGGGCCCTGTGTTCAACTTCATTGTCACAGGTTCAAATTGGAGGGTCCACGTAGCCTCTCACCCTTCTGAGGTTGATAAAATGAGTACCGTTGAGTTGAGTAACAATACATCTGTTATTCAGCAGCAAGATACCCTTCTGGGTCAACGTGCAGTTTACAAATACACGTGTTAACATATTCACACATGTAAATATTATGTACATGTATATTTGTGTTTGCTAACTTTTCTTAACTTCTCCATGGGAAATTATATATTTTTTCCACTGGAGCAACCCTTTCCCATAAACCCCCACTAGTCATGCAGGTATTCCCCTTCAATTCCCACCCACATTAGAAAATTATTCTTGCCTTTGAATGGGGTAAATCTCCAATTGTATCCAGGGTGGGATTGTGAGAATGAGTGAATAGCTACAAAATTGCAAGTTCAAAGCCAGATGGGAAACTGAGCGTCGCTAGTCATTTGTCGGCCAGGTTCTCGCCCAGTGCACTGTGCTCTTCCCCATCATGCTAATAGGCCACAAGTACCCGGAACAAGAATACCATTAGATGTGGGTTGCATGTCTAGAGACAGCGAAGGTGTACACACAACACAAAGGGGTCCTGGATAATTGTTGTAGATCAAATGACTATTGGCTTTGGTATGCCCACCCTGTACATGAGTGCTGGCAGTAGACTGAGAAAAAGAGAAAATGAGAGAGAGAGAGAGAGAGAGAGAGAGAGAGAGAGAGAGAGAGAGAGAGAGAGACTGTTGTTAGTTGGTGGCGGTGGGGAAAATACCACCCTGAATTTTGACAGAGTAACAGATTGAAGCCAGAGAGCCCTACTTCCATTGAAAAAATCTGCCAAATGGAGTGTTAACTGCACAATTTTCACACAAACAGGTGAGCCAAAGCCAATGGGGCTACAATGAAACTTTGCAACAATGCTGTTGTGTACCAGGAAAACCAGGGTGTTTTGGTTCATCTGTCCCTAGAAGGTTTGAAAAAATTGAGGGAAACACTGAATTTTCTTCAGCATAATTTCTCTAATAATTGCCTAAAGAGCTGTATGAGTTAAAATAACCTGCTCATTGTATTTCACACTACCTATCAATTTTCCAAATGTATATTGTAGTTCGTCTTCACTTCATGTTTCCACCCTTTTGCTTCCCAAAAGATTCTCAGTCAGATGTTATGACAGAAACTCTACTGGGAAATGGCATGATAAAAATATCAAAAGCTACATCATTTTCACAATTATAGATTGTGGACAGCACAGTTAGACAAATCCTCAGTTATATTGAGCTTCAAGGATCATACAGCAGACAGGCTCATGCCCCAGACAGCAGTAGGGACATCAGTAAAATACTTACTAGTATAGTTGATGAAATACCTCCACACGCCATGAAACAACGCTGTCGTAGTGAGTACCCTCTGGTACCAAGCAACTAAAATCAGCAATAGGCCTCCTCAACATGCATGAAATATGAGCCTGCTAGTTTCAGAACATAGAGGCGTTTTATCAGGAAATACAAAAGGTAAATTTTTTTTAGGAATTAATTTTATTTCCCCAACAGAAACTTTCCATTTTTATAACAAAAGGCAGCATTTTTGTAATGAAATGGATTTAAATTTTTAGTACATAGTAAATACATATTTGGTCCCCAACCATAAAATGTGTTCTTTGCATCAAACTGCTGTTAAGAATGCCCCAATAAATCAGGGGAGGGCATCTATTATGCCACTTCATAATTGGCCAATTGTTGAATACTCACACTATCCCAATGTCAAGGAAAGACCACAGTTATCTGAGGATAGGCAAATGCTAGAGTCAAAACACGTCAGGTTCACAGGTAAACAACCAGCCCCCAGTGAGAACTTACGCACACACACACACACACACCCCTACACACACATACACGTTTTGTCTCTTGCCACCCCCCCCTCGCCCCAGTTACTTACTGTGCAGCTGTAGGGATTCTGTCTCCTCGCTGGGCAGCTTCACCACTCATGATTGTTGTCGTCTGGCCCTGTAGTCTCTTCTGATGTAGGCAGTAGTGGGTGGCAGTTGGAGGGATCTGCGTACCCTGATACTAGACAGCTTTATGGTGCTAGTCCTCTGCAGGATTTAGGAGATAGAGACATTCCGACTTCTGCTCTCTGTCGCCATTGGCCTGAGGAAGTTTAGCATCTACGTGGAGCAGGTCAGAGTTACATGGGGCAGACTGGGGCCTGACATGCCGGGAGTCTAGTGGACAGCGCAGAGGCAACAGGGGCAAGAGGAGACAGGAAGCATTCAGGGCATATTCACAGAAAGTACTAATAGCTGCTTCACTCTGGGTACCTCCAGCCTCTCTTCTCATTTGCTGCACCTCTGAAGGGCCAACCATTGAAAGGAGGAGATGTCAACGCGAAAGCTAGACTGAGCTATTGCCAGGGATCAAGCTATAATGCCTTCTCATTCTGAGCACGGAAAGTTTGAAGAGGGGTAGTGGCTGGCGTTAATATTTTAAGAGACAGTGCAAGCTGAAGAAGCTTAGTAGTTATCTGTTGGGAAGGCACTGAAATTCAGGGTGGATATTAGAGATTAAGGCATAGAGGGGAGACAAAAGGGCAGACTGGGGAAAGAGAAGAGTCTGGGTAGATACTGGGATGAAGGTGAAAACATTAGAAAGTGGAGACGTTCTAGAGGTGGGAGAGAGAAAAAATTTTGAACTGAGCAATACCTGGAAGAGATGAGACTGGGCAATGGAGAGACTGTGTAGCAGGTTACAGAAGGCTATGAGTGGCTTGGTTAATGGAGTAAATCTAAGGGGAAAGAAAAAGCATGGCTGATGAGGCAAGATAAATAAAAGTAGTTGGGATGTAGTGGTAAATTAGGGAATATCGACAAGGCTTTTGAATCAGGAGAAGAAGAAAGGCCAGGGTGTAAGGGACGAGGCATACAAAGCTGAGGAGTCAGGTAAAAACTTCTGTGAAGAGGGAAAGTTTGGGAAAAGTGCAGGTGCTTGGAAGTCTGATGGAAGAAGAATGGAAGACTAATCTGCATGTGAAAGTCAGGTAAAGCGGAAAGGTTTACATGTTGGACTTGGCCCTTTCTGCAGGGTCATCCCCAAACATTTTGCCTTTGCCCTCTAGTTTTTGCTGAATTTGTTTCTGTTGGCCTTAGGACTCTATGAACTTTGCCACTGCTAACCAGTGCTAAAGTGCTCCTTACAACATGTTAGATTTCACACAATGCGATACAAAAGGGGATGATGGACGGAACGCTTGAGCCAATCAAACACTCACCCCCAGTCAACTGATCTGGGTTTAATCCATCATCATTCTTTAGCTCACTCCACCACCCCAGTTCAGACATGGCCATATGCAAATCAGTCTGACCCTGTGCCTCATGGGAACAGTCGAGCCCGAACTGCCAAGCCATGACTTCCTGGACCGGAAACAAGCATCCTAGGACCGGTTTCTGGCATTCCAGCCATCATCAGCCAGGCTTGCTTGAATCCAGTGGCAAAGTGAGCAAGGGACCCACGTCTGGGCATACCCCCGCCAACTTAGGGCGAACAAAGCGATACAAAAGGGTCCCGTGCTCTCCATGCCACTGGAATCAAGCTATCCTGGCTGAAGAGGGGTGAAACCCCGAAACCGGTCCTAGGATGCTTGTTTTCAGTCCAGGGAGGACCTGGCTTGGCAGTTCGGGCTGGACTGTTCCCATGAGGCACAGGGTCAAGACTGATTTGCATATGGCTGGATTCAAACTGGAATGGCATGGTGAGCAAAAAACGATGGATTTAGGCCCAGATCTCTGTACTGGGGTGAATGTATGACATTGTTCTGCATTCTGTCCATCAACTGTTGTTTTTGCATTTGTCACCCGAGTGGGACGGGTATGCCCAGACGTGGGTCCCGTGCTCTCCATGCCACTGGAATCAAGCTATCCTGGCTGAAGAGGGTGAAACCTCGAAACCGGTCCTAGGATGCTTGTTTTCAGTCCAGGGAGGACCTGGCTTGGCAGTTCGGGCTGGACTGTTCCCATGAGGCACAGGGTCAAGACTGATTTGCATATGGCTGGATTCAAACTGGAATGGCATGGTGAGCAAAAAACGATGGATTTAGGCCCAGATCTCTGTACTGGGGTGAATGTATGACATTGTTCTGCATTCTGTCCATCAACTGTTGTTTTTGCATTTGTCACCCCGAGTGGGACGGGTATGCCCAGACGTGGGTCCCGTGCTCTCCATGCCACTGGAATCAAGCTATCCTGGCTGAAGAGGGTGAAACCCCGAAACCGGTCCTAGGATGCTTGTTTTCAGTCCAGGGAGGACCTGGCTTGGCAGTTCGGGCTGGACTGTTCCCATGAGGCACAGGGTCAAGACTGATTTGCATATGGCTGGATTCAAACTGGAATGGCATGGTGAGCAAAAAACGATGGATTTAGGCCCAGATCTCTGCACTGGGGTGAATGTATGACATTGTTCTGCATTCTGTCCATCAACTGTTGTTTTTGCATTTGTCACCCCGAGTGGGACGGGTATGCCCAGACGTGGGTCCCGTGCTCTCCATGCCACTGGAATCAAGCTATCCTGGCTGAAGAGGGGTGAAACCCCGAAACCGGTCCTAGGATGCTTGTTTTCAGTCCAGGGAGGACCTGGCTTGGCAGTTCGGGCTGGACTGTTCCCATGAGGCACAGGGTCAAGACTGATTTGCATATGGCTGGATTCAAACTGGAATGGCATGGTGAGCAAAAACGATGGATTTAGGCCCAGATCTCTGTACTGGGGTGAATGTATGACATTGTTCTGCATTCTGTCCATCAACTGTTGTTTTTGCATTTGTCACCCCGAGTGGGACGGGTATGCCCAGACGTGGGTCCCGTGCTCTCCATGCCACTGGAATCAAGCTATCCTGGCTGAAGAGGGGTGAAACCCCGAAACCGGTCCTAGGATGCTTGTTTTCAATCCAGGGAGGACCTGGCTTGGCAGTTCGGGCTGGACTGTTCCCATGAGGTACAGGGTCAAGACTGATTTGCATATGGCTGGATTCAAACTGGAATGGCATGGTGAGCAAAAAAATGATGGATTTAGGCCCAGATCTCTGTACTGGGGTGAATGTATGACATTGTTCTGCATTCTGTCCATCAACTGTTGTTTTTGCATTTGTCACCCCGAGTGGGACGGGTATGCCCAGACGTGGGTCCCGTGCTCTCCATGCCACTGGAATCAAGCTATCCTGGCTGAAGAGGGGTGAAACCCCGAAACCGGTCCTAGGATGCTTGTTTTCAGTCCAGGGCGGACCTGGCTTGGCAGTTCGGGCTGGACTGTTCCCATGAGGCACAGGGTCAAGACTGATTTGCATATGGCTGGATTCAAACTGGAATGGCATGGTGAGCAAAAAAACGATGGATTTAGGCCCAGATCTCTGTACTGGGGTGAATGTATGACATTGTTCTGCATTCTGTCCATCAACTGTTGTTTTTGCAGATTTCACACAATTGGCATATTTAATTTACTTGTAAGTCCCTAGTAAAGTGGCACAGGGCCGTTACATTAAATGCTATGAGTGGGCCTGCCCCGCAGATTGTGCCATCCGCTTAAGCAGCCCTTGAAACATGTCTCAGGCCTTCCATTGCAGAGCCTGTCTGTGCAGTTTTAAGCTGCCATTTTGACCTGACAAAATAAACATTTTGCCAGGCCCAAACCTTCCTTTTTAATACATATAAGACACCACTAGGGTAGGCCTTTGACAGCCCAGAGGGCAAGGTGCAATACATTTTAAAAATAGGACATGTACTTTTAAGTTTTACATGTCCTGACAGTGAAAAACTCTTAAATTAGTTTTTCACTACTGCAAGACCTACTTCTCCCATAGGATGACAAAGGATAATATTGGAGTTACCTTATTACATCTTATAAGTGCAATATCCAAATGGGAACAGGTAACCAGCTCATGTTTAATGTCTGGAATCCTAATTTAAAATCCTAATTCATGGTAAAGTCAGATTTTACATTACAATTCTGAGAATGCCACTTTTAGAAAGTTGGCAGTTTCCTGCCTTAGCCATTTACTGCCTGTAGCCTATCTCTGGTCACATGGCTAGGTGTAGCTGACAGTTGAGCTATGTGTATTCCTTTTAGACAGCCACACACAATAGGGATCTTAGGTGTGACTGGATGGTCCATTACTGCCAGGATGGGAGGGAGGAGCTGGGCACAGCCCTACTTACACCTGAATATGCTGTGTCCTGCCTCCACACAAAAGGCTGCCTACCCCCTGTAGGTAGTCTGGAGCAAGGGAAGGGAAGGCAGGATGGATGGCATGGGACTTCAAAGGAAAACCTCAAGAAACTTCTCTCCCACTGCAAAGGCACAACAGGGTATAAATACTGGACTTCAGACACCAACTCTTCAGTAAACATCTGGACCTGTGCATAGTGTGCCAGGAACAAGGACTGCTATGCTGGTACAAGGACTGCCACTCTGCTGGGCTGCTGCTCTAAAGGAACTGCTGCCCTGCTGTGCTGACCTTCTGCCATCTTGCTTGGGACAGAAGAACTGAACCTGCAGCTTCATCTTGAAACCAGGACCCCAGAGTGACTCCAAGGGCGAGTCTGCTGGCCTCCTGATCTGAGCCTCAGGGACATAAAAGGCTCCCCCACCAGCTCCTGGACCCAGCTGCAGCGAGTTCCTGACCCCCAAGTGGTGCCCCTCAGGTCCTGGACCCTTGGTATGTCTCATTGTGCTCAAATCAAGCTTTTGGGCTCTTTGTGAACGGGCCCAATCGAAGTGATACAGCACCGTTCACACCAGAAATCGGCGCAAGACGCCGCAAGTCCACCTCTTTGCACCGCAGCATCGACTGCAATGCAACACACCAGCCCGTTCTTCCACGACACCCAGCCTGCTCTTAGTGCTGCATCGAAATCCGACTGTGATGCTCTCCTTGCTCCCCGCAACCCTGTCCAACGTAAACAGGACTTTTGGTACAAAACTTGAGAAAGTAAAACTTCTATCAAGGCTCACCTGATGTTTCCATGGGAACGAGAGACAGGAGACTGAAGAGTAGTTCCCAACTTCCCTCTACCACCAATCCGCCCAACAGTGTCAAAGCAGAACCAGTGTGTAGGGGGAAGAGGGGAGACAAGGGGAGGAGAAAGCTGAAGAAAGGTCCCTCTGCGCGGCCTGACATCAAGGTAACGTGGAGACTTCTGTGATCCTGTAAACAAAGGCTTCGTCAATACACTACTCTGCTAAGATCGTAAGGAAAAACAACAAAACGGTCACCGATATCAATACAAAGCATCTACCTGATTTGCTCCCCTCTTCCACTTGTGTCCACTAATGCGTGTTACAGGAATCAACAATCAATTCTGCCTGGACAAACAGAAAACAGAGAGAAAGAATCACCAGGGTAGTTTGCTATTCTTGTATGAAATGGCTTTTATGTAAAGGTGCTTACCAGTGTAGTTGACCAAGAAAAGCAAAACCTGTAGCCCAAAAAGAAATATAACAAGGGCTGACTCTCCGTGCAGCCCCAAAGGGGGTGAACAAAACATGCAAAAAATGCGGGCCACAAATAAACGTGTCTCCTTTGTACTCAGGAGAGAATAATGCTGCCTGCTGTAGAGAATTGCAGCCGATGAGAAAAAGTGTGTAAAGAAACTCCTTACATCAGGAGTGTAATATGACTGAAGACCTTTGTTCGTTTGGCCAGGAAAGTTCTGATATCAGGTATCCCCTTAGCATCAGGAGCCCGTGAACCAGAAGCACTATTGTTAAACACATAGATTATTGCCAACACAGATAAATGCAGATGCCCAAGGCGCGCCACAAGAACCCTTCATACAAGTGCATTTAGCCACTATAACAGGCGACTATCATTCAGACCAGCGCAAGCGCGTTACCGCCTTTACTCTGTGGTGGTGCGGAGAGACAGCTAAATGAAGGCAAAAGGTAGAGGGGCAGCCCCACCGAGTCCTGCTGAGCCAAGGTGTCGGGGCAGAGGAGCGGCCCCCACTGAGAAGGTAGGGCAGAAGCGTCCGGGTGGTGACGAGGACCCGATGCGAAGAGACCGGGAACTGGGCGTGAGTGAGCAGTGACCCGGAAGTGAAGCAAAGGCCCCGGACGGGAAGGGAAACGCTCGGAAAGACTAGAACGCGAAGCGTCCTTTCCGTCCACACGGGGCGTTTTATGTGAGCAGAGCTCCGCCCCTGCTGCCGACTGCAGCAGGAACGGAGCATTCATGACAACTTCAGCTGGACTAATCTAGGACTGTATCCGACCTGTGCTCCATTGTGCTCAGCCTGAACATTTGACTTTGACCCAGTCCGGAGCAACCAGATAGCTGTAGTGGTGCTTTTTTCTTTTAGACGATATTTTACACTTTATTTATTTTTTAACTAATAACTCCGGTTCTACTGATTAGATTTTTGTCATTTTGGTCTTGTTTTATTTATTCAATTCAGATCTAATTTTCTAACCTAGTGTGGGATCTTTTTGTGTGGTGTTTTCACTGTTTTACTGTTTGAAGTGTTGCACACATACTTTACACATTGCCTCTAAGTTAAGCCTGACTGCTCTGTGCCAAGCCATCAGGGGGCCCTAAACTAAGTATCATCACTCCAAATATGTTTCCCACAACTTCACCAGCATTCAGTCCACGTTTTTCTCTATGGTTCGATTTTCCTTCCAAATCTTCCACATGATATATTTTTAGAAACACAACTGCCACATAACAAATACCATACCAATTGTTCGGAAGTCGAACATATGTATTCTTCCCACACACAAAATATACTCCTGGCACCACTTGTACTGCTTCTTGGAAAAACGTCTTCCAAGGACCATCGATTAGAAAGATTTGGTCTCACACACTCTGTCCCACAAAAACAGTTTCATAACAACTCTGAACTTGACGAATGCAAAGCTTGCCTCGTTGTTCCCAATCTAAAGCTATAGGACCATAACTTCCTTTAGCCTTATGAGCTAACTCCTCTTTGGTCCATTCAAACTTACAATCCTGACTGTTAAACTTAACAGCTAATCCCCTATGTCTATCTTCTACTTGATCTACAAATTTCTTTTCTATGTCCATTAATATGCAGGTTAGGTTATGTCTATGTGCATAAGCAGTGTCTATTCTTACTGTAGGTACAAAATACTTTCCCATTCTCTCCTCGTGCTTCTAATAATCAAACTTGTTTAGGTGTTTGTAAACTGGTATTTCTGAGAGTACAGCATCATTATTCGAGAAATATTACTCGTAATGACCCTTTCAATAAAACATACTAAGGAGCAAATTACAACTAATGCCACACGTCAAGGGTAAGTGATGGTACCTAATTCCTTCCCCAACCGGAGCAAGCAGTTGCATGCACACATAACAATCTCTCACATCCATAGTGTTAATGTATTCATAAAGCAACTTAGCATAATCATTCAGCGTGTAATCATCTTTAGATAAATCTACATGCAGAAAGCGACTAGTTTGCTCTATTAAGCCCTTATCAGATCCTAATGTATCCTCTTTTGAGGCAGCAGTGGTAGGTGTGGATGTCCCATGTACCACCAATCCTGGTTTCTCAAGCTTGTGTGTGTTTAAAATGGACTCAGGAATGACTACAGCTATTACTACGATTACTCCTACAAGTAGTGTACCTATAATACATTTGTGCCTGTAATTCGATTCCATTTTAAAAAGTGGCTCGGATTGTAGCTGTAAGAGGATTAACACACAGAATCTCTTTTCTCCGCCTCTTATTCACTTGAAACAAAGTCTTTGAGCAACTTGCTTTTGGATCTTGGAAAATTCTTTAACAGTCTTTGGCGCAATATTTACACAGCTTGGAAGACTTACCTTGTCCTCTTTTTTTTCTTCTAGATGGAAAGTCCCTATTTTTGTTCTTCTTCCACTTGGGCCTTGGTTATCTTTTTCAAGCACTTATTTACAGCTCAAAAGTTCAATTTACATCCCATATGAGATCAGAGCCAATCTCCTCAATGACTCGTTGTAACAGTTCAGCTCTCAATGCTGCAATCTCTTGAGGATATTGTGGAGCTCCGAAGCTCGGAAATTTGATGTCTTCAAGAATCAGAGTCCATAAACCACTCAACCTTGTTAGAAAAGGCACCGTAAATGACAGAAGTGCATTAGCCTCAATTCCAGGAACTCTCAGCAGGATCTCGACAATCAGTATCGAAAACTCGTACCTCGCTCTCCCCGGCATTTGTAACCATATAAGGCCACATGAGAGAGGAATACCTCCGACAAGGCACTCTTGCCCTCCTTGACCTTCTTGTACTTGCTTTGGCTTGCTCAGACTCACTCAGGTCACACTCAGAAGATTGACTTATTGATGCAAGTTCTAATTTAGATGCAAGTCTCAGGTTCCTTCTTTTCTGCCTCACAAGCCACGTTTAAGCTGCAGCATCTTTCTTCCTTGACTGCACACGATCGATTTCCACACCAGTCTCTTTTGCTGCTCGCAACGTTACTGTCTCCCTCAGAGTCTATACCAGGGTCTTGTGTAGCTTGACCCCCCTCAGGCTGATCTGGTGGGTATCCAGCTTCTTCAGGAACCTCCACAACTTGGCTTGTCCTCTCCAGTGACCTCTCGGTCATGGCTGGGACTACTTTTGGGAGAGGAGCTGTTTCATCGGAGAGACCTGTGACTCGTCAGGTATGGGAAGCATGGATCCAGTTCGGTACTCCTCCACACTTCACAGCAGTATTTGTCACCAGTATCACCTGATATGGTCCACGCCACCGAGAGTCAAGACAGTTTTTCCTTAAATGCTTTCGGACAAGCACCCAATCACCTGGGCTCAGGTCGTGGCAGAGGTCTTTCAAAATCTGTGCATTTGTCGCTTTAAACTGATGAGACACAGAACAAACCACATCAGCCAATCATTTACAGTAGTCAAGGATCAAGTCATCTGTGATATTAATCAATGCAGTGGCAGGCACAGCAGGCAAGGGCATCGCCCTTCCCATCAAGATTTCATGCGGCGATAACCCAGTTCTCCTGTCAGGAATGCTGCTCAAACTCATTAGAACCAAGGGCAACACATCAGGCCATTTCAAAGATGTTGAAGCACACGCATTAGCCAGTCTCGCCTTTAAGGTCATGTTAATTTGCTCCACTATGCCAGATGCCTCCGGCCTATAATTACAATCCAGTCTTTGATCCACACTCAAGGCGGTACACAACAATTTCATGACTTCACTATGGAAGTGCGTCCCTCTATCCGACTCCAATGTAGTTGGAAATCCGAATCTAGGAATGAGTTCTATCAGCAATAACTTTGCTACTGTGATATTATCACATCTTCTAGATGGCTAGGCTTCCACCCACCTGGAAAAAATGTACACAACAACCAAGATGTACTTCAATCCATTAGACACAAGCATCACAACAAAGTCTAATTGGATTCGAGTGAAGGGACCCCGTTCTGCCAATATGACTCAAAGCAACAACTGTCTTTTTCCCAGCACTCTTTTGTTGACACATGAGACACCGATGACACACTGCTTCCGCAGTCATGCAAAATCTCGGAATGAACCAAGTCTGCCTCAACAATTTCACCATTGCATCCCTTCCTATGTGACCTGCTCCATGAATCTGACTTGCCATTGGGTTTGCAGACAATCCGGTAACACTGCCTTACCATCATCTGAAACCCATATGTCTCCTTTCTCCTTTCTCACAACCTGCTCTGATCCAAGCCGCTTGTTCCTGATCAGTGACCTCCAATTGCAAACACCTGACTTCATCCAATGTGTCTGCAACAGATAGCACCATGCTGAGTTCGGTCTTCTCTGTACTCTCGGCAGCATATTCTCCATTGAAAATACATGCATCTGTAGCACAAAGTGAGCAACTTCATTGGGATATCTGTTCCCTGTGGTAGCAAAGTTGTATCCTCTACCATGGGCTGCGCACTTAATGATAGCCACTTCTCTTGGTAATTGCAATGCTTCCAACAATTCTTTCACATATTTCCTGTTCCTAATGGGAGAGCCTGATGACGTTAGGAACCCTCTCTGTGACCATAGCTGTCCAAAGTCATTAACTGCACCGAAACCGTACTGGCTATTGGTATAGATGGTGACTCGGATCTGCTCAGAAACAAGACATGCACTGGTCAAGGCAATGATTTTGGCCACTTGTGCGGAGTACTCCCTGTAAACAAGCAGCTTCCACCACTCTAGAGATGGTACATGCAGCAGATGCTGCTCTCAAATTACCTTCATTGTCTCTTAGACATGAACCATCAACAAAGACTACTTGATCGGGATCAGACAATGGCTCATCGACAATGTCAGGTCTCGGCTTGGTACAAAGCTCAGTAACATCCAGACAGTCATGGTCTTCACAATCCTCCCCATCAGCATTTGGAACAGGTAACAAGGTATCAGGATTTAATACAGAACAGCGCTTCAGAGTAACATTCTCTGCAGAGAGCAACACCTGCTCATATCTTGTCAACCTGTTATTTGTCAAATGCTGTGTTTTGGTTCTCATCATCAGGAGCTCAACTGAATGCGGTACATATACAGTAGGTGGATGACCCATCACAATGCTCTCACATCGTTCAATACTGACACCTGTTGCAGCAACGGATTAAAGACATCCGAGCAATGTTGAAGCTACAGGATCTAATGCAGCTGAGAAATAGGCCACTCGTGTCTGGGTCAGAACAGAAAGAGCACAACCCTCCCGCTCATGACAGTATAATGAGAATGCTTTGTTGTAATCTGGCATTCTTAAAGCTGGAGCACGACAGAGGCACTCTCTGAACTCCAGGAAAGCAAGCAAACAGTCGTTATCCCAAGGTACCGGGTCACAGTGCTTAATTTGTGACTGTGGTTTCCAGTGCTCAGCACTGGCACTTATATTACAGGGCCGGTACTATAGCTTTCTTTCATGTGGTCAGCAGCAGTGCAGATAATTTTTCAAAGATGAATGCACCACGGCAAGGCAGCTGAATTTCATAATATTCTTCTGAGCTGCTTCCGCTTTCCCTCCATTTTGTCACAACGCCTCCACCCTGCCTGAGCCTCTCATTGGATAATTATAGCTAGGGTCGGGCTCATGGCTCAACTGGGACGAGGGAAGCTTGGAAACAGCAGGCCCAGGATATTCTTAGCGGTGAAGAAATGTGACGAGTAAACAAAAGTGCGGACATCACGCTCCCCTGTGTGCCTGGCACCTGGAAACAAAATATTTTTACAGAGAGGCCTACCACTGTATCTCCTCAGCTAAGCCAGCACTAGTGAGGAGCCCACAGTTCTCACCCCTCAGAAACTGCTGGTATCATAAGTGCTGTCAAAAGGCAAGTAGTCGGGGTGAGGGAGGATGGGCTGAATAAATGATACTGTGCCTTATTTTTTCAATTAGAAATAATACCTGAACATTGGACCTGTTGTTGTCTGCACCCATGGCATACATTGGTGACTACAATTGTGTGCATCTTGCTGCCTCTTGGTTTATATCTTGCTTGGTGATGAGCTGGACGGGACTGCTGGGATGGACTTCAGTGTGAGTCTGCCCGTGAGTGCCTCTATTTCTGCCTCCTCCGTTACCTGGCCTCGTTGAACATGCTCGGCTCAATATGAAATCCGGGTGCTGCTTTTAACTTGGAAAAGGGACGGAACATGATGCAATACAGCCACACGTGTCTTGGGCTACGAAAATCTTTGTTTTTGCTTTTAAAGGACTACAGTATTACATAAAATATAGCCACCTTCCCATCCCTCCAACCCCCCACCATCCCCACAAACACGATGAGATACGTGCACACACACACCGCATGCAGGCACAGACATAAAACCATAGACACACAAGCACATGCACACGCACATTTTCATTTCAACCACATCATAATACATCTGAAACCCCCAGCTGACGTCATCAAACAAAGCATTTTTCTTGAATGCTTATTGTTAGTGACCCTTAGAGATGCAGGGCTGGTAAAGAGAATAATTGTTTTTCTCTAAACAGGTGGGTTCTCTGAAAAAAGTTCTGCACATTAAAAGGGTGGTGTGTGTTTGTCAGTTGTCAGTCAGTGCAGATTATTGGATATTCCATTTTTTAAGTGGTGCCTGTAGATATGCTTATATTCACACACAGCATTGTTTTGGTAAACACATTAGAACAAAAACAAAAACATTTTTTTCCCTGAGACTTTTCATTCTTTAGAACATGCCATCGCCATAGAGATTAATAATGTAACAGAGAATCTGTAAGAACGAAACCAACAACTCAAATTGATGCCAGGAAATGTCTGGTGTCAGGTGAATCAAATGCCAACTCCGCATTCGGCCGCGCTGGTAACGAGGTACTGAGATAAAACTTTGAGACCCGTGCCGGGTTATTTTTTTACAAATTAAGTACTGCTGGATCACACACATCTTTGTGAGTCAGCATCTGCGAAGGCTTCGCTATCAAGGAGAAATTCTGAATCCTTTGTCGGCAATAACCAACCATTCCCAAAAACATCCTGACCTCTTTCTGGGTAGTAGGCGGAATTATTTTCATGATCGCCTCCACTCGTTCTGGTGACACCTTCCTCTTGCCTTTTTCAATTCGATGACCCAAATACTGTACTTCGTTCAGACAGTACTGAAGTTTACTTGGAGACACCTTATGTCCATTGTCAGCCAGATGGTTCAGTAAGGCGATAGTATCGTCTTTACAAGCCTCCCATGTCTCAGATGCAACGAGGAGGTCATCAATGTACTGGGCTAGCACTGAGTTTTGAGGCAGAATCAAGCTCTCAAGGTTCTTCTTCAAGACCTGATTGAAAATGGATGGACTTTCAGTATACCCTTGAGGGATTCAACACCACGTTAAAGACATAATTCTCCAGACGGAAAGCAAACAAAAATTGGCTTTCATTGTGCAATGGGATGGAGAAAAATGCCTGACAGAGGCCAATCACCATGAACCATTCAGTCTTGCAAGGAATCTGAAATAGGATCACAGATAGATTCGGTACCACAGGACAACATGGAATCACAATGTTATTCACTTTCCTATGGTCCTGAACAAAGCGATATTTCCTGCTCGGTTTCTGCAATCCCATGATAGGCGAATTGCACGGACTTCCCATGATCTCCTTTAGAATGCCCTGCGCAATCATGGGCTATATTACAGGTGTAATCCCTGCCACCATTTCTGGGGTCAGGTTGTACTGGGGTGTTCTCGGAAATTCTGCATTAGGCTTGATCTGTATGCGGACTGTCTCGACTCCTCAAATAAGTCCAATTTCCTCTCCTGAGAAGTCCCATACCACTGGAGAGAAGGTGTCTCTCAAATCCAGCGGTATGTCTTCCACTGTCAATAAAGGAAACATAGCTGTGTAATGATTCTGATTTGCCAACTTGAAATCAATGTCCTCATCATTGGTCTGCAATTCAATTCTCTTCGGCGTACAGTAGATGGTACAATTCAATTTGCACAAGAGGTCACGCCCTAACAAACAGACTGAACTTGAATCACACACCACGAACTGATAGTGATCTTGAAAGGCTCCGATCTTCACCAACACCTCTTCTGTCAAAGGGTTTGTCATTCTTTTGTTAGAAACTCCTACATCTTGGATCGATTTTCCTGAAAGGGGTAGGTTTGGGACTACCGCAGATCTGACAGTAGAACGGGTAACACCAGTATCAATCAAGAATGTAATGGGAAGACCATCTCCGTCTGCATCTACGTATGGTCCACTCTGGTCTACCTCTAAGACTGCACCAAGTGTACAGTCTTCCTTCCCCCCTCAGGCACTGTCATAAGGACAGATTCTGTTCAAATCCATCCAGAGCTTCCTTTAAGGGCATCTGATGGTACGTTCTATTGCCCTGCGAAATTCTCGGAGGTTGGGGCATTTGCACTAACTTGTTCTGATTCCCTTCCGCATTAAGAGATCTCGGCCTAGTCACTGTCGGTAACCGATTTACTCCATTTGCCACCTGCACAAGTTCTCCCTCCTGCTCTTGATTCACAGGATTAAGACAACACTCGCGCTTCCAATGCCAGATCATGTGACAAAAATGACAAGCAGTGGTCTTTTTCAGGGTCGCAACATCTATCCCTGTTTTAGGATCTATAGGAACACCTCTTCCTCTTCCCTGTCGAGTTGACCCTGCAACTGATGTAACTTAGACATTTCCTGGGACATTCCCTTAATTGCAAACTACTGTCCCCCCTGTTGCCTGTACCTGCTCTCCCTTCTGTGCATTTCGCATTTGAACCAGCATCAACTTCTCCTTTATCCTCCTATGCGTGGAATCCAGCTCATCACTGCCACACCTGGCATTCTGTAGAATTTCATCCACTGACTTATTTTTCCAGCTTATTAAGTGTTGCTGGATCATGAGGCTAACCTCTGGCCTCAACCCTGTCACCAACTTTGATACGAATTGGCTCATGTCTTTAGGGTCGAGTGTGTCAAGCCCACTACACTGCTTAAATGCTTGCAATAACTTTTCTTAAACAGTATGCACTGTCTCTTTAGGCTCCTGGGTCATTCGATCTATCTTAACTCAATCAATGTCTTGAGGGGCTATTTTGGATTGCAAACATGTGATCACCTAATCGTACTTCTTCATGACCAAAGGGGAAGGACCATGAGTTACTGGATCCCTCTCTGGCTCAGCAGCACACCACTCAATACCTATTTTACAAGCAGACCACAGATCACTAGGAACCACAAGTTCGAACAAGGTATTTAAGTCAATCCACAACACCTTCGAGAGCTTAACAAAGCGATCGACTTGCTTATACTATTCAGCAGGCTTCTCCCTCAACCTGACAAAATCGTTCATGAATGCAGCAAGGTCACCCCCTACTCCAGGGAACGTGCACATACCCTCTGCTACGCACCTCCCATAACGGATATGCCTCTACTCCCTGCACTCCCCCTCCTGGAGATGGTGTTCCCCCTGTCACCTTCCTCACACTCTTCTTCTTCGACTATCTTTCCTCCCAATTATCCAGCATACTTCAAGCCCTTATTCCTATGACCAACTCTCGGATGTGTGTCTTCAATCCCATCACTCTCTTCTCGTCCAGCTCTTGGTCACTGTAGTTAAACCTATGATTTCCCTGTAACATTTTCATTAGAGTCAGGTCTACTCCATACCTCTGAGCTGAATCTGATAACTTCTCATGCGCTCGTCTTGCCCTGCGGGTGATATCCTTCGCTACAAACAACAGGTCATCTGGCTCATAGGTTTCTATTCTGTCCAAAGGTAGATTCCCACTGATGTTCTTGTCTACTTCAGCCTTCAACCTCACCACATCCAATAGCTTCGCCTTCACCGCAGCTTTGATGGTACCCTGACTCGATGTACTACTCTGACCTTGCTTGCTATTATTGTGGTCTCTCAACCAGGATTCCAACTCTGCAACATCTAAGACATGCTTATTTCCATCGACTCCCTGACTTGTGCTTGCTTCTGAGGCCGCACCCATTGGTCACCTCACTGGGAAGACAGTACAGGGAGTTCTTACTCACTTTAGCTCATGACACCGCCCTTGCTGGACATCTGGGTCATATCAAAACCTGGGAAAGGCTAGTTAGCCACTTTTATTGGCCCCAGATGTCTCAGAAGGTAAAGGAGTTTGTCAGCTCCTGTGTCACCTGTCAAGCCAGTGGCAAAACAGGTGGACACCCTAAGGCCCCCTTAATTCCACCACCAGTGGTTGGGGTCCTCTTTGAAACGGGAGGTGTGGACATAGTGGGTCCTCTTGAACCTCCCACAGCATCAGGACACACATTTATACTGGTGGTAGTGGATCATGCCACTAGGTATCCTGAAGCAATTCCCCTTAGGAATACTACAGTTCCTGCAGTAGCCAAGGCCCTCATTGGTATCTTCACCAGGGTAGGGTTTCCTAAGGAGGTGGTTTCAGACAAAGGGTCAAACTTCATGTCTGCTTACCTAAAACATATGTGGAAAGAGTGTAGAGTGCAGTACAAGTTTACTACACCCTATCACCCACAAACCAATGGTCTTGTTGAGAGGTTTAACAAGACATTGAAAGGCATGATTATGGGGCTCCCTGAAAAGCTCAAAAGGAGATGGGATGCCCTATTACCATGCTTGCTTTTCGCCTACAGAGAGGTGCCTCAGAAGGGAGTAGGGTTTTCCCCCTTTGAACTTCTGTTTGGCCATCCTGTTAGGGGACCACTCTGTCTTGTAAAAGAGGGTTGGGAGAAACCTCTCCAAGAACCCAAAGAAGACATTGTGGACTATGTACTAGGCCTAAGGCCCAGAATTGCAGAGTATATGGAAAAAGCTTTCAAGAATCTTGAGGCAAGCCAGGAGCTCCAGAAGCACTGGTATGACCAAAAAGCTGCACTGGTGGAGTTCCAACCAGGGCAAAAGGTGTGGGTTTTGGAGCCTGTGGCATCAAGGGCTCTCCAGGACAAATGGAGTGGCCCTTACCCCATCTTAAAAAAGAAAAGTGAGGTCACCTACTTGGTTTACCTGGGCACAAGCAGAACACCCAAAAGGGTGATCCATGTGAACCGCCTCAAGCTTTTCCATGATAGGACTGACATCACCATCCTGATGGTGACTGATGAGGATCAGGAGACAGAGAGTGAACCTCTCCCTGACCTCCTCTCTTATAGCCCCAAAGATGGGTCAGTGGATGGAGTTGTCTATTCAGACACCATCTCTGCCCAACAGCAGACTGATTGCAAGCAAGTCTTGCAACATATGCTAAGCTCTTTTCCTTGACCCCTGGTCAGACAAACTGGTGTACCCATGATGTGGACACTGGAGACCGTGTACCTGTCAATAACAAAATCTATTGACAGTCTGATCAAGTCAAAGAAAGCATCAGAGCTGAAGTCGGCAAGATGCTGGAGCTAGGGGTTATTGAACCCTCTGAGAGCCCCTTGGCCAGCCCAGTGGTTCTAGTGCCCAAACCTCATCCACGGGGTGGAAAGAGAGAAATGAGGTTCTGTGTGGACTATAGAGGGCTCAACTCTGTCACCAAGACAGATGCTCACCCTATCCCAAGAGCTAATGAACTGATAGATAAATTGGGTGCAGCCACATTTCTTTGACTTAACTGCAGAGTACTGGCAGATTGGCATGGCACCAGGAGCATATGAAAAGACAGTATTCTCCACACCTGATGGGCATTATCAGTTTACTGTTATGCCCTTTGGTTTAAAGAATGCCCCCGCCACCTTCCAAAGGTTGGTAAATCAAGTCCTTTCTGGATTGGAGTCCTTTAGTGCAGCATATCTAGATGATATTGCTGCCTTTAGCTCCACCTGGCAGGATCACCTGATCCACCTGGGGAAGGTTTTTAAAGCCCTGCAAACTGCAGGCATTACTATCAAGGCATCCAAATGCCAGATAGGGCAGGGAACAGTGGTATACATGGGCCACCTTGTTGGTGGAGGCCAAGTGCAACCCCTACAGCCCAAGATCCAGCCATCCTGGACTGGGTAGCTCCAACAACCCAGACCCAAGTCAAGGCATTCCTTGGCTTGACTGGGTACTACAGGAGGTTTGTGAAGGGATATGGGTCCATTGTGACTCCCCTCACAGAACTCACCTCCAAGAAGATGCCTAAAAACGTAAACTGGACAGTTAGCTGTCAAAAGGCTTTTGACACCCTGAAAGAGGCAATGTGCTCAGCACCAATTCTCAAAGCTCCAGGCTATACCAAGCAGTTTGTTGTGCCTCTGAGCTAGGGATAGGAGCAGTCCTATCCCAGACCAATGATGAAGGCCAAGACCAACCTGTTGCTTTTATAAGCAGGAGGCTTCTCCCCAGGGAGCAGCGTTGGAGTGCCATTGAGAGGGAGGCCTTTGCTGTGGTTTGGTCTCTGAAGAAGCTGGGACCATACTTGTTTAGTACTCACTTCCTAGTTCAAACTGACCACAGACCTCTCAAATGGCTAATGCAAATGAAAGGTGAAAATCCTAAACTCTTGAGGTGGTCCATCTCCCTACAGGGAATGGACTTTATAGTGGAACACAGACCTGGGAGTGCCCATGCCAATGCAGATGGTCTTTCCAGGTTCTTCCATTTAGACAATAAAGACTCTCTAGGGAAAGGTTAGTCTCATCCTTTTTTGCTTGGGCGGGGGGGGGTAGGTTGTTTAGGAAAGTGGCCCTTTTTGCATGGTTGCCCCACTTTTTGCCAAACTGTTGATGTACTTTGATTTTTGATTCACTGTCTCTGTATAATGTGTGTTTGATGTAAAGTGCTCTGACACCCTACACGGATATGAGTAGCGCTTTAAAACAAATGAAATGTATGTGAGAGAGGGGCTATGGAAGGATGAGGGGCACTTTTGGACGGTAGTAGTGAGTGATTCCATGGAAAAGCTCATTGAGGGGGAGGCACCAAAAAAGATTGTCGCACCTGTCGCCACCAGAGCTAAATCCAGCCCTGTTATATTGTCACAAAAAAGTGCAGAGAAATAGCAAACAGTACTTCAGTTTCCACAGTCCCAGTAGCGTGAATAAATTAAGCTACTTCATGTTACCAGATAGACAATGCATGGAGAGTGGAAGCACGGACACACATAGTTCTAAAATCTTATGCCGCCTTCTTGATAGACCATGCAGTCGGTTAAGAAAGAATAAGGACATTGATTCAGGCAGTATTAGTGAAAGTAGGTTGTCACAAGCACGGTAGTCAACATTGCGTATCCTTCCCCTATGCAGACTTCATGCAGGACGAAGAGCAAAAAGTAATTGGTGGAATATCTGAATTAATCTCAGCCACTGGTATTTACACTGGGTCCCATTCCAGTTGATTGTGTTGTTTCTCTCTGTTCCATTACAGACAGCGACCTACCATATGCAAACAATTCTCATTTTGCACCAAAAGGCAAAGTCTAGCCCGTACTGCTTGTCATTTTCCCATCAGCATGGCAACACAAGCAATGCTAGCCATATTTTGGCCTCATAGGTCCAAAGCTTGCTGTCCCAATTACATTTTCTTTTACATTTTTTAGGAGGCTGGCTTAGTATATGGTGCTCACCTATGTAAGTGTAGTACCCTGCACTAATCCAGACAACCCTTATGGTGATTTTAGTGGTCTTAGACAACCTTAGAAAGCTCTCTAAGTGGTAGCTGTGGAGAGCAGCCTTCAGGCTTAGTCCAGAAGGAGTGTAAAGCAGCTTGTTTTATCAGTACTTAATCTTATGGTATAGGTTAAGTGAAAAAGAACCACAAAGTGTAGTTATAAAAATATGTATTATAAGCACTCACTAACACATTGCAATATCTCTTACCCGGAGATATAACCACAATACACACAATACTTTGATCATAGAACACGTAAGTAGCACAAATAAACAGTGGTCCCCAGGGGGAGACAAAACCATATACTAAAATAGTGGAATGCGAATCCCTACCTAAGTCGAGAATGGGCCCAGAAGACTTAGAAGAGTTGGGGACCCAAGGAACCACCCAAGGTGAGTATCTAGGAACCCCAAGGAGGTCGTGTGCAGAGTGGGAACCTCGACCGCGTGCTGAATACAAGTCAACTGGAAAGTCGCGGTTGCAGTTTTAAAGAAAAAGGACCCTTCCCTGAGGACCCTGAAGAAACCCTGTAGAAGATGGAAGGTTGGAGAGTCACCACACCCGTCGATACCCCAGGAACTAGAATACCTACACCAGGGAAGCCGGGTGCATATGTGCAAAGTGACGTCAGAAACAGCCGTAGACCACAATGTAGGACTTCAGTGAAGATGCCGCTGGCGAAGAAGGTGAAAGAGTCTGGTGGAACCCAAAGGTGGATTCGAGATGAGAGGTACCTGCAAGCAGAGGGGACAGAGTCTATGCCACTCAGGAGTGACTAGGAGGCAAGGAAGACGAATGCCCACCGATGTCGGAGATGCAGGAGAGTTGGCAGTGCCCTTGAAGCTACAGCTGTGCGGACCATGTGATGCTGTGGAAGGCCAGGAGCCATTCGCAAGCTGTCCCACATTGGATGTTAAGAGCCAAGCGTCTGGCAGGGGCAGCAACAAGCCTTGGCAACGGCAACCAACGTAGTTGTAGAAAATGTGCAGTGTCGGAACCAGCAAGGTCCAAGTGACTTACCACGAGCAGGTAAGTTAGAGCAGGCCTGAGCATGCAGGGGAGCCCACTGGAGCCAAATAAGACCCTCAAGAGAACCCACGGGCCAAAGGCACAGGAGTCGCAAAAGGACCTCGAGCAGCTCACCAAAGGATGAAGGCCCACGATGCAGAGGATGCGGTGCAGGCAAAGATCTTGGCTGCAGGAGATGCTTGAGGCTGGAGCTTCTTGGAGCCCGAAGATCTCTGGGTAAGAGAGTCAACAAGCCTTAGCAACGGCAAGTCGACATGGTGCACAGGGGTACTACTCCAGCGGTTCCGATGAGGGATACTGGCTTCAAACTTGCTGTGAAGACAGTGCAGATCTTGATGGAGTTGCAGAATCACAACCTGTGTTGCTGAACCTTTTGGAGTACGTTGGAGCTCAGGAACAGCAGACCGGTCAGCTTCATTGCGGCGCCTGCAGATGCAGGGGAGCGACTCCTTCACTCCAAGGGAGATTCCTTCAGGTGTCTTGGATGTCCACAAGCCTTGTGAAGAACTTATATGGAGCACAGGCACAGACATTGCAGAAGACTAGCAGGACGAGGAGACCAGGAGCAGCAGGTGTCTTCCCAGTTACAGTCTTGGTTCCCTAAGTGAAGTCCAGCGAAGTCCAAAGTGCCCAGACAGTTGAAGTTAAAGTGGTTTCGGATCAGAATCTTGTCCCACGATGAATCTAGGGACCCACCCATAGTAAGGCGTTAAGTACCCTAACGAAAGGGTTGGGACGATTCAGAGACCCCTGCCAGAGGAGAGGTTGGACAGTGAGGAGGATACTCCCATGTCCTTTGTCCATTTTCACGCCAGAGCAGGAGCCAATGGCTCCTTGAACTGATTTCAACTGGAATACGCAAAGAGGGCACCAAATGTGCCTTTCAAAGCAGTCTAGTAGCACTGGCAAGCGCCCCCACCCTGTCCCAATACACTAAGTCCTGTCCGGGAGGTGGTCACACCTCCCTGTGACAGGAAACCTATTGTCCTGTCTTCCCCTGCTCAAGCTTGGCTCAGCAGCAGGAGGGCAGAATCGTGTCTCTGGTCGGCAGCAGCCATAGTTTGCTGTCCGGGTCTAGAAGACTGGTACCGGGAGCACTGAGGGCCTCCCGGAGGAGCTTTACAGTGCATGGAATCTACCTCCAACACCATTTACGGTGTTGGGGTATGGTTCCCACATGTTTGATACCAAACACAACATGATTTGTTACAGCCAGTTTAGAGATAGCTATCGTGTAATGAAGCCTGGCCACTCTATGTATCATAATGGCTGATGCACTTACAGCCCGGGAGAATGGACTCCGTGGGTTGTAGGGGTATCCTGCTCATGCAGGGGCACCCTCACACTTATAACTGAACACTCTGCCTTCAGGATTGAAAGGCCTGCCTTAGGGGTGACTTGTGGGTTTGAAGTGTGGTGACCTCAGATATAAGGAATCTTATATCTGTTGTAAGTGGTGCTAGCACCAGCTGACACAGGCTGCAATGGCAGGCCTGTAGTCACAATTTGAGTGGTCTTCCATGGGTGGCATAGTACATGCTTTAGCCCATGGGGTACCCTGGTGTACCTATGCCCTGGGTATCTTAGTGCCATATACTAGAGACCTATAAGGGTACACCAGTAGCCAATCTGGTGTGTACCTAAGTACTCACCATGTCCAATTTTGAGGTGAAGCACAGAGACTGGTGTCCTGATTAGCAGGAACCCAGTCAGACTAGTCAGTAAAACATAATGTCACCAGCAAAAAGTGGTGGTGACCATGAAAGCAGATCCTACTTTCCTACACATTTTCTTCCCAATAAGCATACTTTTTGATTGCAAGTGAATCAGTAAACTGGGCAGAATACATGAACCTATGATTGGTGACCAAGATCTTTTTAAGCCTTTCTGGTGCTTAGGAGTAATAAAAAGCAGATGGGTCTGACCTTTCATTACCATTAAAATAAGTGAATCTTTTCTGGAAACTTCTATGACTGTTTATGGGTTCCTACTGTGTAAGATTATATTTTTATCGGGGCTTTCGACTTATGAATGTAATGCTGTCAATAATGATGAACAAAAGCAGCTCACTGTAATTTTCTGCATTTAAATAGGAATCTTTATTTTTTAATGAGGCATAAGAGCTTAGGTTTGACATCAGTTGTATAACAGCTTATATGCACCATGAATTTGCAAAAGAGCCAGGAATTATAATGTCATCTATAGATATTCTCAAAAGATATGGGCTGTGAATCATTTCTGTCAGACCCATAATGTGATAAGGAACCTTTAACCAAATAACACCATCAGTACAGGATAGGCAGTGATGTTCTCAGCATCATGATCTGGACATGCTCTTTGAGAAGAAGAATGCAGTTGCAATTCCTGAACTACAGGAAATGGCACTGTCGTATAAGGAATATAGTACCATGTACAAAAGGCAAAATGATAATCAACAATATATTCCACATTGAAACAGATAGAAGTCCAGTAGCAATCCAGGGTGGAAAATGGTATCAGTCATGAAACCCACAGCAAGAAGACGCCATCTGTAATACTGATTGGAGAAGGAATTAATATTTCTCTTATTTAGAAATTTGCATCAAAGTCTTTTTCATATAGCACACTTTCTTGTTGTAGTATCATGTCAATTGAGGTTGGTTCTGTTGGACAGCAATGGTACGGGGTGCTAGGGCATCAACCCACCACCATGCTCTGCTACTAATTGCTTGCTTTACCTCTTTCACTTTTAAATGAAAACAAATGATCTTTGATCGTTTGTTTGCATGTTAAAGCTGTAAAGTCAGGTAGGCAGCAGAAGAGGGCTCCACTGTGCTGTATTGCGCATGTGTCAGGTGGGGGCTGTTACAGCCCAGCCTCACACAGTCACAATACACATCGGACATGCTGCACTTGCGTCAGTAAGTGCAGCATGTCAGATAATGGAGCGTCAGGGCTTGCCAATCATATGCCGTTCTACCCTGTCATTAATCAGAATAGAGAAAAAGGGTCTACTTCTAACTCTATCCTGGCTTCTGGTAGGGAAGAAGCTCATGCAACTGGCTCTGGTGTGCTGCTGGAGGTAGGAGACGGGAGACTGAGGAATTGGCATGTAGTTTAAAGGCATGCAAGCTCTTCTTGAAATGGACTGCCCCAGGTCAGTTTCATTTTCAGCAGTGTGTGTGAGTGTGTGTGTCTCTGTGTACTGGGGACTGCAAATTGTTATAGCAGAGCCATGTATTTGCTCACGCTAAGGCCCATAAAAAGAGGCCACATGGCACACACTCTGACAGGCCTGGAGAAGAAGGTTGTGCTCACCAGTGCTCTGCCAAGAGCCAACCAGAGTCACGCTGGCAGGCAGTGATAAAACAACTAGACCTTTCAATCTAGTGCCAACAAACACTATTTTGTAGGGCAAGGTATGGAACAGTAGCAATTGGGAATGAGCTGGCGTTTAATGAAAATGATCATGAGGCCTATTTTTTTCAGGGTGCATTTTTCAATTGTGTCCTCACCCGATTCACTCTTCCAAAATAATTTATGTGAACACATTGGCAAATAGCTCTAACAGCTCTAATTATATTTTACTTTGTTGTAACCGCACCGCTGACAGCAGCAAGGCATGCTAACTTTCAAAACCTGTCCGTGATCAGAAAACAAGTGTTTCTTAGGGAGCCCTATGCTACGTGCACTTACGTATATGACCCTCATTTAACTGTGCAGCAGCGACTTCTTTCATTTTATTGAGCCCCACATTGAATCAGAAAAACAATATTTATGAATCAGTGACCCTGTGAATGCTGCTGTGTTTACAGGCCAGGGCAGATAAAGGCATAAGGCACTTCATCAATAAAGGTGAAAAAAGCACCAGAAAGAGCTCGGCAATCTGTCTCCAGACTGCAAGTGGTCAGCAGTCCCTCTAGATACACACATTGCCCGTCCTCTGTGGCCTACCAAAAGTCACATCAGGTTGGCATTCTTGGCAGAGATTAGCCGTCATTGTCGCAGACAGTCTAAGCCTACCTGTAATGCTGCAGCAGGATGTGAGATGTAAGCAAGTCCAGCCTGGCCATTCTTAAACTCTGGCATATTTCCAGGGGCATGCTTTGTCAACATGAATGGTCAGGGCTGGGACACAATATAGGCCTGAGAACTAAAATAAAAGTGACCCATGTTAGCAAATTGAGGTGGTTTTGAACTTGTAAACACACACTGTATAAGTGTTTTGCAAGATATGGAAGACTGCATGGATTTGAGCCTTCTGCAGGCAATCTTTGTTTTAATATCAGGGAAAATAGCAATAAAACTGACCCAGCAGGCCATAGAACAAGACCACTACCAGCCAAATCACTGGCCTATACACTGACCTGTGAGACCAGCGTGTCGAGTACTGCCTGACAGCTCTATATGTCAGTCCGACCCTGAGAAGGGTTGCCATGACCTAATCAGGCCCCATTAACCTTATTTCGCTTGCAACTTCCTGCAATGTGTGAGACTGGCTTGAACATTTCGGTTTTCAGTCTGGCTCCGAGGATCAGGGTGCATGAAGATCTCAACACAAGTAGGGACCTCAGAGCGGTGCACTGCAAAACTGTGAACTCTGCATAATTTCTTTATACAATGATTCATGCATGTCTTCTGCCTCTTCTGAGCAATGTAAACGACAAATGTGACTATAACCATCATTTGTGATGCTCGATTTACTGACCTTGGAAGTATAGAAGTCTGCTTTGGCAGGATTTGATTTGAATTCCTGGCCGCTGGCTTATTGTGTTGGTAAGCAGTGCGGGATCAACTCACTGAGCCTTAAAGCAGACTTCAAAAGCCACATTTATTTATCTACTGCATCATTGTCAAATACATTTGTTGAATGCTCCACAGTAGCAGCATTAATTGTCCACAGAGGGCTGCATTTAGTAATAGTGCCTTTTAAAACTGCATTTGTTAAATGTTCCCTGGGACTTGCACCATGGTAAGCTGCATTTATTGCAGGCACCAATTAGTCTACAGTAACGACTGTGACAGAATGCAGGATCCCATGAACTATTGACATGAAGCAGCTTTTCTGATACCCCAGACTTTGCCCTCCCCCAATCTAGACCATGAAAGTACTGGAATGTTCATGAGTGCCTTTTCAGAGTGCCAGGATGAGCAATGGGCCAGTGTGAGTGCAGTGAGCATATGTACGTGCAAGTGGAACAGAGTACCTGTATGAGTTCAGGTTGTGCAGTGTGCCTATGAGGGCAAGGTAAGTATTGTGTCTGTGAGAAAGCGAGTGAGCAGTGAGCGTTTGTGAGTGAAGGGTGAATAGTATCTATTTGAATGATGTGTCTTTGTAAATGCAAGGTGATCTATGTGCCTGTGTGAGTGTGGGGAGAGCTGTGTGTCTGTGCAATGGCAGGGTAAGCTGTGTGAGTGGGGGAGGGCAGTGTTGCTGTGTAAAAGCAGGGTAATCGTTGCTCCAGAGTGAGGGCAGAGAGAGCTGTGTGTCTGCCTGAGAGCTGTGTGAGACTTGGGTCTGTGTATGCAGTGTGGTGAATGCAGAAGTGTAAAATCGGCCCCTTTTTAAAAAAAAAAATTGCAGTAGGTTTTCTTAAAATGTATTAGGCAAAGTACAACATTTGCATCCAGGTGAGAGAACACCCTTCACACCTTCTCTTTCAACTCAGGTTTGCTTGCTGCATTAGCTAGCACATTATATTCAGGTCAAACCATATCGCCCCACCACTTTTGAAATCCACAAGCCACCATTGCTGTCAGAGGCTCATAATAAACCACAGCCAAGGTTGCAGTAGTTAAAATTGTAGCATCAGGTTCTCTTATGGGCACTTGAAATTGGCACCTGGTGTAAAGTTGGAGACAAAGTAGGCTCCTTGGGCCCTGAAATGGGGCTAAGGATTTCAGCATGCGTGTAGTGTTCTTAGGGCAGTTCTTTCAGAGTAGGGAGAGGGCATGCTGATATGCTTCAGAGGCATCTTATTTTTGATGGGGACTGCTACACAAAATCAGCCACATAATGCTTTTTTAGGTGATCGATCAACACCTTCATGTTTTTCTTTGCACCAGGCAATGACAGCAAGATTACTGCTCGAGTGGCTTCTACCAAATGAACTGGAACAAGTGGTCTGTAGGACGGTCTGAAGACTTGTTTGTCCAGGATTTTTTCCTGAATTAGCTCTTCCACTTTGGTGAGCCAACATCAGAAGCTTTAGGAATCTTTTCTCTGTTGGTGGCAGAGTCAGATTTCTTCACGTTAAAAATGTTCTTCTAGTTTCTTGAACAGCCTGCGACAGAGCATATTGTGTTAAAGGTTGAGGTGCTTTCAACTCTGCCACCTTTCCAGAGACATCAAGATCAGGCACACACATTGGTATTCCAAAGAGTAATTTGTATGGGATGTGACTACCTAATACTCTGAACCCCATTAATCATTTATCCAATACCCTAGCAGTCAAGGCTTCTTTAAGTGTACCATTGGTGTGTTCTATGACCCCGTTTGATTCTGGGTGGAAAGGGTGCAAATATAGCAGTTGTACTCTCTGAGCAGACATAGCATCCATAAATGCCTAAGTGGCGAATGCACAAACATTGTCTGAAGGAAAGATATGAACTGCTCCCATTGCTACTACGCAATGCAAGTCTTTTAAAAGACTACTAGAACAGTCTTAAAAGTTTGGCCAAACCCAAAGGAATCTAGAGCAGGAGTCAACCACATCCAATATATATTTATATCGATTGACACTAAGGATTGTATCGGTATGGTTGAGGAAAATTACCCTGAGGTTTTACTAGAAGGAGTAAGGGAGTCTGTTCTGGTCTTACAACAGTTGAATGTTTTATCTATTGGCAAATATTGCAACGCTGTACATAATTTTGTAACTTTTGGTAAATATGGCCACCAGTATCGGTGCTGTAGCTCTCTTACAGAAGCCCTGATGCCAGCATGAACTGAAGCTATTCCCTCATGAGCTCTTCTAACTAGTTCTAATCTAATATATCTGTCTCCTACTCTATGTATGAAAACCATAGAAACATCTTTAGTAAGGGTGAAGGAAGATTTAAAGGGAAAAGTATCAGCAGGTTTCTCCCCTTTCAACATTACTTGTATAGCTACTAAAATGTCTGCATTGATCTTATTTTGAGATCGAGTTACAACAGCCACCTTAAAGGTTTACACTCCTGTTGTTGCAGCCAAATCTGCTGCGACATTCCCTTTAGCGTGAATTTCTTCACTTTTATGGGCTATGGTATGCTGTACATGGACAGAACAAAGCTTGTCCTGTTGAACATGTACTCTTCTCCAAAGTTGCTTACTTTTTATTGACTTTCCTTTTGAATCACTAAGTCAATTCACACACCAATGCTGTAAATCTACATTTTAGTCTTGGAAACAGAACACTAAATCTGACACAATTAGTGTAGGAACTGATGGATCAGACTTCTGTAGCGCAAGTAAAAGGCCATGTATTTCTGCAGGCTGTACAGTGGAATCACCGAAAATCTTAGTGTCTGTGTTCAGCACCTTGAAATCTCCTTCCTCTAAAGATTCCCTGCACAAAAGCGCAAGCCTCGGAGTATTTCTTTTTAGTGCCAACCACATGCTGTGCAGAGCTGTGCATGCAGAACACATTCTTTTACTCATGTATACGTAAAACTTTAAGAGTTTGTGGAATATTTTGTGTTGCACAAATTCTTGCATGTGAACTGTAGGTTCATATTCAAATTTTACATCAGTAGCATTTAAAGAAGCATCCCACTGCACTCAACATAACAGCAGAGTGTGACCATTAAGAATACTAGCTTTTTTCGTGCTTCTTGGTATGGGGGGACTTTAATGATTTGTTTTCCCTGTGCCAGAGGGCATTCTTTCAATATAGCTGTATGTGCCTGCTGTGAGAATTTTCTCAGTAGGAGTAAATCATTCCTTAGCAGAGGAATACGAGTGTGATGTGTTAACTATGGAAGTTGTTTGTCCTTTATTGTAGATCACTTATGTGTAGCCTGAAATGCTAGGAATAACCCTGATCACTAGGTTTGTTTTGTTATACCTTGTCTGTCAATATCTAATCCCCAACATGTCTGTTTGCAGTCAATTCAATTCAATTCAAAATGAGCTTTATTCGATTTTAAACATTAAAATCATAAAAGCAGGCATAAAAACATTTCATCCGATATCTTAGAATTTGTTAAAATACATAAGATACAAACCAGTTCCTTAAAAATTCTTGCAAATTCATTTAAACAATAGGTGGTTCCAAATACATCAAAAACAAAATTTGTATTACTGTGCATAGTGTGTCCCAGCTCCCAACACAGTCATTCTAATATAATTGGTATCTGACGATTAAATACAAAGAGATTTCCTAGTTCTAAGCACACTTTTTAGGAAACCCACCATGGAACCAATACAGTAAATATTTCCTAACATCTGTAAATATAAAAAAGCAGGGCGACATTGTCTCCATCCTCCTTGTTTTAATAAAGGTGTTACCCATCTTCGCCTTTCATTGATATAAAATTTACAGAATAAAATTACATGTATTGTTGTTTGTGGGGAAATATTGTCACAAGGGCATCGACAGAGTTTCCTCGACCAGTTGTTTAAATCAGGAAGACTAATTAGACGATGGAAGGTTCCAAATCGGAATCTTGTTAGTAGATATCTATCATATCCCCCCAAGATACATGTCAGATACGGTTGAATAGCATAAGTTACAGTTATTATTTGATGCTCAACCACCGTAGGTGTACTCATTTCCAAGGTTAACCAGTTTTCTTCCAGGTGGGTCATACAGATTTTTTTAAAATCCTTCCGGGTAATAGAATTCATTTTTTCGGGTAAACAGTAAAACTCTGGGTGTCCGATATCCTGCATAATTATTTTTACGTATTTTAACCATGGGATCTTGGTGGCATTATCTAGTCTCATCGCATCAGTTATTATTTCCCTGTTTAAGCCAGTGCTAGCAGAGATCCATATTCTGTGCCAGAGCAGCACCGGTTGTGCCTTAATTAGATCGGAAATATATGGTACACCTAGTTCGCTATGGCAGTTAAAAACAGGGGCACTAGCTGGGACCGCTAAAATGAATTTAAAAAAAGCGTTTTCTATATATTGAATCGATGTACATTCTTGAAAGCCCCAAATGCCTGCCCCGAAAACTGCTATGCTCACACATTTGGCTTGATAAATTTTTAGAAGAATTTCTGGAGGCCTTCTCCCCAATTTTTTTGTAAAATTTATTAAAGCTGCGGTGGATTTCATAAACAGGAGGCTCCTAGCCTTAATTGCTGTTGCCCAAGATCCAGTTCAATTAAAAAGGACCCCCAGATAACAAAAAGAGTTAATAGTTTCCACCCTACTCCCCCCCGCATGATAACTTCTATTCTTATTTTTCCCTCTCCCACATGACATGATAAAACTTTTCTTTACATTCATTTTTAATCCAAGATTATCCATAAAGCTAGCATAAAAAGTGAGAGCCCTCTGTAAACCGATCTGGGTACGAGCCATAAGTACCGCATCATCGGCATAGAGGAGAGAGCATATAGGGCGGTTATTAACATGTGGTGAATCCCTAACATGTGACACCAACTCCTGCTCCAAGGCATTCGTGTATAGTGTAAACAGGAGTGGTGACAAGACACACCCTTGCCTTACACCCCTCTCCACTTTAAATGGCGCAGTACACTCTCCCTTAAGTCCATAACGGACTTTTGTGGTGGCACCACAGTATAGCTGCCTTAAAAACTGGATTAAAACAGGATCAACCTTTAAATCACTAAGAACGCCCCACAGCTTATTATGAATTACGCAGTCAAATGCGGCTGTGAGGTCGACAAATGCCAAATAAAATTTTCCTGTTTTTGCCTGCGTATATTTACCAATTAAAATACTAAGGTTAAGGATCTGCTCGTTAACTCCTAAACCAGATCTAAAACCATATTGTACATCGCTTAAAATACTTTCATCTTCCGCCCACGCCTGCAACCGGTCTAAAACAATCCTGCCCGCTACTATCATGAGTGAATCTAACAGAGATATTGGGCGGTAGCAGGCAGGATTTTCCCACTCCCCCTTCTTAAAAATAAGAACTATAATTGATTCTGACCATGTGCTTATAAATCCCTTTTCACAACATGCTTGTAAAATCCGAGTAAGAATGGGGCCCCACATCTCCAAGTTCGACTTAAAGAGATCAATTGGTACCCCGTCCGGGCCAGCGGCCTTGCCACTCTTACTTGTATTTATGGCCATGATGACGTCTTGCAATGAAATATCAAAATCAATTGGCGTGAGAATCTGGTGAGTCCACTCAGTGTCTTGGCTATGGACTACTTCCTCAGTGGCCCTCGAGTACACACTTGAAAAAACGTCCACCCACGTTTTTTCCGCTATCGCCACCTCAATTGATGGTGCGTCTAATCTGTGATTGAGAAATGGGGCATTCACAGCTAGCCAGAATTTCGAGCTGTCCCTGCTCAGTGAGGCATCACTAAGATTCTTCCAGGCCTTTTCTTTTAACTCGCTTATCCTATTTTTCCTAGCTTCATTGTAAAGCTTTCTACAGGTCCTAATCTCCTCTTTATCTCTAGTTGGTCTATGTAGGGCGCTCTTTAGGTTAGAATAACTTTTTGTGCAATTATTATCAAACCATCCCTGTCTGGAGTTACGTGTACCTTTATTTTCCGCTTTCAACGTATTTTTTACAATTTCAGTAATAGAAGTAAAAGCCTTTAAAACGTTTTCATGCGATGGACTATCACTTAAACATATTAAAATTGGGTCTAATGCCTTTGTGACTATTTCTTTACTTAATTTTGTGGGGTCCCGGCTCGCCCAGCGAATAGCATAGCCGTTTAGTCTTCCCAGCTCTATATTTTGCACCCATGCTAATGTATTACAAGTTTTCCTTGCTGAACTATTTGGGATTGCTATTTTCACACTTATTGCCAGATGGTCACTCATAACATTTTAGTGAATATTATACCCTTTTACGTAACATGCATGTCGATTTGGTATAATAATAAAATCTATAGTTGATTCAGCTCCTCTACCTATAAATGTATGACCAAACTCCACTCTTGGAGAACATAAGCAGTTTGAGAAACCAAAATCATGTTTATACATAATCTCATTAAACAGCTCACCTTTATCTGAATGGGAAAAATGAAACGGAGGGTCATCGTCTTCCAGAGTTAGTCCACATTTCCCTATTTCAGCCAGTGGGCACAGACCAACATTAAAATCCCCACCCCAAATAGGGATAATTTCAGTCTCGCTTTTTAATTTTAAGTTACTAATGTCATCGCTGAGCTTCCCTAATATGATCCCCAATTGCCCCTTTTCCACATTATTATAAAAATTAATCAAAACCAGTGTACAATTTGCTACCATATGTATTAAAACAATTTGATAATAGATTTCAGATCTAACCATCTCAATGTTATGTGCCCCTAACAAATTTGAGACATATACACATATTCCCCCCTTTGATCTGCCACTCGCTGATTCAATAGCTGGTGTATGGAATGTCTTAAATCCATTAATGTGTATTTCATCGATAACCCATGTCTCTTGTAAGCACAGTATATCAAAATTGCTAATAAAATTCAACCAGACCGGATCATTCACTTTATTCCTTAAACCCGCTATATTCCAGAACAGGATTCTACATAGTCCCGTTGCTTGGTCAGTTATTTCAATATAATCTGCCTTAATAGAATCCTCACTGTTAGGGTGATTTTCCCCCTCATCTTCTGGCTCGTCATGAGTTGTGCCACACAGGATAGATACACTTGGAGTTTCAGCACTGTGATCGTTTCCAGTTTCAATTCCTGGCGAGTTCTGGCAGATTGATAGTCAGTCATTTTCATCTAAAGTGGTTAGCGGCCCAAATCTGTTTGACACTGCTAAATTGTAGAGTGGACCATCCAGGGCCTGTCTATAGGGCCCATGATTTTCAGGTTTATTTGGACACGGTGGCTGATAAAAAAAGTCCAATGGGAGTACTTGAATGCTAGTATTGATAGCGATCGAATTTTGTATTCTCAATAAAATTTCCCTTACCAGCGCGGGTGATCCTAACGAGAGGACGATACAGTCGCCTTCAAATAATTTTCTGTTTTTTCCTAACCAATTAATTCTCCTCACCATCTTGAATTCCCTAAAGAGTGCTCTGGTCAGACCTATCCTATTACCCAACCAGTGTATAGTTTTATTTCTTAGGGCATGCCAGGTTTCCGTTTCTGACAGAGTAAGAGAGGGAACATTGGCTAGAATAACAGTATACGGTGCAGCTGCCGGTGGCAGGTTAAGTGTTATTGCGTTTTGCATCACCCCAGGGGTATTGTTAATTATGGTACTAGTACTTTCCCCTCCTATCCATCTTTCAACTCTTTTTTGACCAATACCTCCCGTCTCATTTAGTCTATGCTCCTTTCTCTCTGATGGGGTCCTATTTTCCGTGCTTACTGTTATAATTGGATAAGGTTCATATGGCTTGCCCTGTTCAATTGCTCCTTGTGAACCATTTGCTGACCGAGGAATGGTTTTTAAAACACCCTTCTCAGGGCATATAGACGTACCCAGTAACTTCTGAGTTTCTACAACCCTTTCTTGTGTGGCCTTATTCTGGGCTGCTAGGACTTTCTCTAGACCTGCTTCTATTTTGTCCAATCTGCCCGCAAGGGTATTAATAGATTTTGTAACGAACTCCTTTAGGTCCTTAATGACCGAGGGCGGGTTTACTGGCTCACATAGAGATGCGTTGCCAGTTTTCCTCCCCCTCGGTACACCTACACTGCCTATATCCCTCTGTGTTTTATTTTTGGCACCCTGCAATTTTCCCTGTAACTTTCTTGGGTGAGTTGTAGTTAGTCTAGAAGTAGGAGTAGGAGTCGGTTCGGTTATATGTGTGCCTTCTACGGTTTTATCAAGTTTCCTTAAAATTGGCGATTTACAGGATTTTTTAGGGGGGGGGTGAGTGATCATTATCCAATTCCCCGAAAGGAATAGCATCGGAGATTTCCTGAATACAGCCATTTTTACGTTGCACAATCGGGAGATCTTTCACAACAGCCACTACTTCCCTTGGCATGGTACTATCTGTTGTTTCTTGTAATGCTGACGGTGAATCCACCGTATCAATATTTAGTGTTTCTTCCACAGAACTTATCTGCCTTTCGATGTCACCGACTGCCCCTGTTAGGTAATTTAGCAGAGTCATATTAACTTTCCTGTGCTTATTTGGTGTTTTCAATATTTGACTCGCCACTTGCTTTCTTTTCCCATAGTGCAGGTTAATTAATTACCTACTACTACAACTATGGGTCTGGAACTCAAATATCCCCAAGGGAGATCCACCAGTACGCAGCCTGTTTACTAACTTGACCACAAAGAATATAAAGTGCAATGTGCGTTTTCCTATGGTAAAGTCAAGATCTGAAGAGGAAAAGTGCAAATGCTACCACTAGGTTCCAATTGTCATCAGATATTAAATGAATAAATAAATAACCATATTTCGCAAAGTATGCATACACAATTTAAAACTATTAAAAATTCTGTTAAAAATACGAGCAAAGCGCCAAGTACAAAATACAAAAAGTTATAAAAAGAAAACCTGGTACACAAGCTACAGGGACCTATAAAGTGCAGGTAGCAAGATATTAATGTGCAAATAGCAAATTGTTTAAAGTCACCGATAATTGGTAACATACATGGCCTCCAACCAATTATGTTTAGTTGGACACTCAGGTAGGTGGATCACAGTACCTTTAAGTCCGATCCTATTTAGAGACAGAACCCTAAACGTTCGAGAGGTGGCCCTGCCCTGCCTCTTCCTGGCACTGACGGGCCCGCCCTTGGCCCGCCCGCGTCCCGCAAAGCGTGTGCCACGAGGCGTTAAGTATGCCCCCTGGGCGCACAGCAATGATGTTGGCGCCTCCAGGCGCGTTCAGCAGGGCTCTCTGGGGCTTGGAGTCCCCCACAGGTACAATTAGGCGGCGAGGCGTTAAGTATGCCCCCCTGGGCGCACAGCAATGATGTCGGTGCCTCCAGGCGCGTGCAGCAGGGCTCTCTGGGGCTTGGAGTCCCCCACAGGTACAATTAGGCGGCGAAGTGGCTCCCGCGAAGCGGGTGCCGCGAGGCGTTAAGTATGCCCCCCTGGGCGCACAGCAATGATGTCGGCGCCTCCAGGCGCGTGCAGCAGGGCTCTCTGGGGCTTGGAGTCCCCCACAGGTACAATTAGGCGGCGAAGCGGCTCCTGCAAAGCGGGTGCCGCGAGGCGTTAAGTATGCCCCCCTGGGCGCACAGCAATGATGTCGGCGCCTCCAGGCGCGTGCAGCAGGGCTCTCTGGGGCTTGGAGTCCCCCACAGGTACAATTAGGCGGCGAAGCGGCTCCCACGAAGCGGGTGCCGCGATGCGTTAAGTATGCCCCCCTGGGCGCACAGCAATGATGTCGGCGCCTCCAGGCGCGTGCAGCAGGGCTCGCTGGGGCTTGGAGTCCCCCACAGGTACAATTAGGCGGCAAAGCGGCTCCCCGCACTCATCACCTGTATGGACTCTCTGGTCTTTCAACAGCTTCTTTGGTTCAGAGGAGCTTTTTCCACATTCCGTACACTGGTACGACCTATCCTCTGAATGAACTATTTGATGCCTGTGCAGCGAAGAAACCTCAGTGCAGGTTTATCCACATTCCATATACAGCTAGATTCTCTCCCCAGTAAGCATTCCATGATATTTCAACAGAAATGTTCTGGGGTCACGCTTTTCTCACACTCCTTACACTGGTATTACCTATCCTCAGGATATTCAGATTAACTGCTCCAATTTCGCATTAGAATTACATTTGTGGGAGTTCTGAGTGAAGCAAAGGTGTTCACACTCGGCATACTCAAAGAGATGATCTCTGGTGTGCATCTTTTTAAACTGTCCATAAAGATGAGCTCTGCATGAGCTTTTTCACAGGTGTGTATTTCTCCCCTGAACGTATATATCATAGGGTGTGTATCCAGGTCCAACCTCCAGCCGAGGGTTTTCTCAGACTCTACACACTGATATGGTTGATCATCTGGTGATGCTGCAAAGGGCTTTTCTGGTGCTGGGGTGCTGCAGGTCTTTTCATCAGGTTCTTTGATTCCTAAAGCCCGACACAGAGTCTGCACAGAGACGAACCCTTTCGAGCACAAGGCGCGGGTGCAGGCGGCTCCTACAGGCTGCGGCTGCTGCCTTCGTTTTGCTGCTCGAAGCCCTCCAAAGTCCTCGGTGCAGCTGCAGGAGCCACGTTTGCAGTCCACGTACATAGCCATGTGTACTTACATCAAATGTATTCAGGAAAATGTAGGAGTGATTAATTCATACAAGGCCTTCACTTACTCAGCATAATGTGGAAAATAAGCTCTGCCGAATTTCAGAAACTCCATTAGGGCTCATAACTCCATTAATGTGTTCAGAATTTGTAAAGTAGAACACTTCTCAGTGAAGTCAGGTGCTAAGCTTTTACCTTTGCTGGATAGCTCGTATCCTAGAAAAATCACATTTGGATATGCAACTTTAGATTTCTTAAAATTGATTTTATACACATATGAGGCTAATAGAGTCACTCTCGTGTCTGCCCTAGTCAGGTATATATTCAAGTCATCATCTGTAATGTACATATTGTCAATATATTGTAGGGCCTTGGGATCTTATTGTAAGATTTCTATAATTCTTGCTGCAAAAAGCCAAGGGTTATTCTTATACTCTTATCCTTATATACGTATTGAAAAATTATTTCTGAGAAAGCAGCTGGATACTGGGATTCAGTCACTATATTATTTTTACTAAAGAATACATTAGCTATGTCTAAAGTTGTTTTGTATTTATTTCTCACTGCATTTGTCATTGTCATTAGTCCAGTACTGTGAGCATTTTGTACAGCATATGTTTGTGTATATACATTTAAATTTCCTTAATCTAAAACTATTTTATATGAATTATCAGGTTTCTGTACTGGAAAAATAGGAGTGTTCATAGAGGGTTGACAAGGCACCATTATACACTGATATTGTAACTGATCTAAAATAACTTTAACACCATGCTTAGCTTCTGGCTTCAAAGTATATTGAGCTCGTACCTTAAGGTAATGACATGTGGAACAGATTCTTCATCCCACCCACATAGGGGTATTTTTTATAAGCCCTATCCGCGGCTGGAACGTCACTTTTTGTGACATTCCGGTGGTGCATAGGGCTTAGCCATATATACAAGGCCACGTACAGCCACCCTGCATGGCTTTTCATGGCCTTGTAAATATGGAGTAAGGCAAGGCAGCGCAAGCCGCTGCCTTGCTTTACTCTGCGTGAAAGAGGCGTTCCAAGGGCGGTGCTGTGGGTGTTCCCACTCAACACCCATTGAATTTGTTGCTGCCCCAGATTTACAATATTAGGAAAAACTGGGGCAGCGCCAAAACCTTGCGCCTCCCTAGAGCAGGTGTAACGAGGAGAAGTGTTTACATTTCTCCTAGTTTTTTCCTCTTTTCAAGTGTGCTGCAATGTGCAGCACACATAGAAAGAGGGAAACACCTCTCGTGATTGTTTTTGTGCAGGAAGGTTACCCTTCCTGCACAAAAACAATCGTGCCAACAACACAGACACCCTTGCATTATGGTGCAACGGTGCCTGTGATGGCGCACAGCTGCAAAATGTGCGCCGGCGCTGGCAGAAAGGACAGTAATCCACTGTATCTTGTAAATACGGTGCATTGCTGTCCTTTCAAATTGGCATAGGGCAGCGCTGCAAAATGATTTGCGATGCTGCCCTACGCCAATTCCTTGTAAATATGCCTCGTAGTTTTTATAAAACTCAGGAGCCTGTTTCAGAGCCCACCTATGTGCCTATTTTTCCCTGAGTTCCTCAGGTACTAAAGAGGTAAATGCCTGCATCATCACTTCCTCACCTCAAGATGCATCCCTTTAGAACCGGAGGCCAGACATCCTCTGCAAGAATGATGTCATAAGCATCCTATAAATGAAGCCAGAATATAGCTTTCATTTTGCACGGTATATCACTCTCAATTTGTATTTCTATATCATGAACCTTGTCAGTAGGGTTTACATGTCTATTTGATGTCTTCACCTGTATGTATGCTTTAGTTGCAGTCATCATCATATGCTCCTTGAAAGTCTGCCGAACTATCAATCAGTTCTACTGCACTGTGCAGATGCTCTACTGCCCAAGTCCCGTTCTTCAGGAGTATCCGTAGTTTTCATGACTTTCTTTTGCTAGACTGGCCACTTAAAGTGTGTCTTTGAGTCTGAACCTTCCTCTTCCTACTTTATACTAATTCCAGCTGCATGGCTTGATTAGCTTTTTTCCTTGATTTATTTATCTTTCCTGCGATACTCAGTATGTCTAGAACTTAGGATATTTATACTGATCCGGCTTTCTGATTTTATCACGGTCTTTCAAATTATACCCACCCCTACTTGATTCCTGTATAGAGGGAAATCCAGTCCTTGTTTTCTGTTTGGCTTTCTGTTTCTCTTTAGACTCCATTGTGGCTTTTTTAACCCTCATTCACATTCTTTGCCTTTAGCTGGGGTTTAAGAACCTGTGAACATGGCCCTCACAAGTGTAAACCTCTGAAATAATCTTTGGAAGCCCCTCCTGCATTGACCCATATTCAGCCTTCAGGTTACAAGCTTGAATCCCAGCCAACTTGTCTCACCATTAAAACTTTCTTGGCAGATAAACTCCATTGCTTTGGGTCATAAAAAGAAATATTATGCTTGAACGAGGCAATTCAATTTGCAATACTTACTTTAAAATTGGTAAACATTGTTCAATTGTTTTCTGAGCTGGAGAAGCTGAAAGGCTAAAGCATTGACCTTCTTTTCTCAACGTAATGCATTCAACTATGGGGTTCAGCAGGATTACCTTTGGTGTGCTGTATTCTAATATTTATATAAGACCGTAATTAGAAAATGTATGCTGTCATCAGTTTAAAAAAAAAATCATATGTGGATGACACTGAAATCCAATTGAAAAATTAGAGCTCCTTTTGTGAATGATATGAGGCTTGAACGAGGAATAGCAACTGAATCAAGAAAGAGGCCATTTTGTTTGGTTCTATGGCAAGACTTTAAAAGTCTCCAGTTTCCATTTTTGTCATATGCAATCAAACAGACTGTTACCCACAGTGCCAAACTGAAGAACACTGGGCTTGATGTGACCGATAATCTTTCAATGAGTGCATAGGTCAGTTTTGGGGTCATATGCCTCATTCAGTACAATCATGAACTCTGGGGATATGGCTCTGATGTGGGAATGGCCAAACACAGAATTTTCTAATTTCAAAGGACATAGAATGCTGCAGTCCCTCTGATCTTTGGACGTTCCAGACAGTTTCATGTCCTGGATGCAAGAAGAGCAGCCCAGTGACTTCCAGTGGAGGTTAGGATTTGTTTCAGATTCATCTGCATTATTTTTAATTCAGGCTTGGAATAGCCTCTGCTTGTTTTTAATCTAAAATCACAGCATAACACATGACCAGAAGACTACTGTGGGCTGAGCAATTTCTTATGTTTTAGAGACCTTTAAAGATACCTTCTTTCGGCAGCCAGAAAATTGAGTTTTGGGAGTTAATATGGAATTGTTTCCTCTACACATCTGTAATAAAAGAAACTTTGATAAATTCACAAGGGATCTCAAAACTTTCCTTTATTGAGTTCCTAATCTCAGACAATAATCTGTTAATCTGTTAACCAGTGCATTGAGGCTAAATGAGTATTTGTATGCTATATAAAAACCATTATGCTTACACTTATCGGAAATAATGTATAGTAGAAGAAACAGTCGGAGAGCTCATGTGAATCTTAGGATTTAGGGATGTGTAGGAAAAGTGTGAGGGTTAGTTAGTTGAAGTATTGAAAATCAGGCAGAAGTATTAATTTCTGGGTCTGGATTTTGAGACAGCTTCATCTAGTTTACCAGACTATTGTTTTTCCCAAAACATCATACATACATCATAGACATATATAGAGGGCCTTTGCTCAGTGGGCTTCATCCATTGATCTGTTAAATTGTAATTCACATTTTTCCTTCTCCCACCACAGTTTACAGCATGGAGCGATTGGTTAGTCTACTTTACTGACTGGCTCCTTTCTCTTTGAGTGACTGCACAAAGCCTGTACACATTGTTCCCATTCACCTAAAATAGTTCCTTTCTCTTCAGTTTCAAAGCTGGTTCAAAGTTTGCTTATCAATTTTATTTATTTAATTATTTTAACCTTAAATACCGGCTATTTATTTTGCCTGCATTCCTTTTTAAACATCATAGCTGGCTGCGATTTGAGTGCTTTGTTAGGTGGTGATTTAATCATGTCTCCTTCAACTATAATAACAACCATAATAATTAAAATACATGCACTTTGAAAAGACTTGCGTAAAAAAATATCATTAGTAAACAGCAGCATCAGTGAATGTCTTTAAATAATTTTTTTTTTATTGCAAGCATTAGGTGACTCTCACGCCAACTTGTGAAGGCCAGAACTATTGACTTTGCAAGTGGTTGTTTAAACTTGTAACAGTTCTGTTAAGATGAACATGATTTTGTATCCCTATTTACAAGCAGAATGAACTATGTATCCAATGAAACCCACACATTGACAATGCTCCCACTGGTGTACTTTATACTGGGGTTTCCTCGCTTTCCCAAGTCAGGGTACATGCTGGGGCTGTAAGTGTGCACTATTATAGAAGGAAACGAGAGAAACAAGCAGAACCTCTCTATGGGTTATCAAGACACCAGGTGCAGGCATGAATGGGTGCGAGGATTTTCAGTACTAATGGGAAAATAACATTTTGTCTCTGGAAACTCTACACAGACTAGTTAGAGGTCGTTTTTTGCTTTTTTGTACTAATTATACTACTTGGTGGTGCTCTGAGCCTGCTGATTTTCCCGCCTTGTAAAAACATTGTCCTGAGTAGACGTAGAATGTAAATGTGAGTATAATGTTACTAGAAAATGACAGACACAGGATGAATGGTATGGTATGAGAATATTGTGACCAAAATATTGTCAGACAGAAAAATGCTGTTTTAAATATAATTCACAAAAATAGTAATAATAATAGAAACTCTACACCCAAAGGGACAATATTTTGTAAACCATATTTAAGGCATGAGATTTCTGTCAGACGATATTTCTGTTAATGATCTTCTGACATATAACCTGCAGAATTGGTGGGTGTATACATTCTTGCTATGAAGAGCCCGTTTTTTGCTGGAGAGATTTTAATCAAAAGCTGAGAAACCTGTTCTGATTAACAGTGTGTCAGTTTATTCATTATTTTCTTAGCTAACGTCATACAGTTCAAGCCAAGAACCTCGGGATCATCATCAACAGCAAACTTGACATGACCGCCAAAGTCAGTGCCATCACCACCTCACGCTTCTATACACTGAAGATGCTGAGGAAGATTTTCAAATGGCTCCCAATCAGCACACGGGAAAGTGTCATGCCCACCCTGCTCACAAGCAAGCTGGACAACGGGAACATACTCTATGCCGGGATCAACAAAAAACTCACCAGAAGGCTGCAGACCATTCAAAGCGTGGCTGCCAGAATCACCCTCAACCTCCTACGTCACACTCACACTCACATCACACCACATCTGAACGAGCTCCCCTGGCTGTCAGTTCACAAATTAGCACAATTCAAACCTGTTAGAAATGAGGTTTCTGGTTGGCTAAGGTATGCACCTAAGCCAGGCAGAACCAGGGCAAGGGAGTTACACGCTGAAGATAACCCCTGCTTACCCCCTTGGTAGCTTGGCAGAGCAGTCAGGCTTATCCCAGAGGCAATGTGTAAAGCGTTTGTGCAACACACTCACACAGCAGTGACACACTAGGCACACCACAAAAGAAACTACACACAAGGTTATATAAAAATAGCCTTTGAATTATCCATAAAAACATATTATATCACAATCACATACAATACTGTACCACTAGGCACACGTCATGACTTCACAGGGATTTACATAAATCAGTAGGCCAATCGGGCCACTGTCATAGACATTACATAAATCACAAATCACTTTGCATCAGATGAGGCAATAATATAAACACATCATGCCCACCTTAGGCATATGCAGATCACTGTTCGGCAGATTCTGTAACACAAAATACCTCTGCCTCTCGGTCAGCATGGTAACCGCCCCTTGCAGCCCAGGTGAACCCCTCTGCCTCCAGTGAGTGTTCACCACCTGTACACACACTCTAGGGCACAACTGCAGCCGTTCAATATGGAGGACAGACATGTACCTCCCTTATGACTGCAGAACAAGTGCAGCTGCCCGTGCACCCGCGCAGCAGCTGCTGACGGCCGGGACTTCTCGAATCCCCAAAGAAACTGCTCTACGCCAAAGATTTGCCAAGTTGGCGGGGAGGCCTCACTCGGTCCTCCCCATGTGCTGGGACCTTGTCGGGCCTCCCACTACTTCTGGGCGCCCTCTCACCCCTGTTGGGGCTTCCTTGCCCTAGTCGGCTACCGTTTGACAAGGCAATGGCGCAGCTGCCTTGCGCCCTTCTCTCGGCTGGCCCCGCCTTCTTCCTTCGGCTCTGGGTTAGTTACCCGGCAACCCCTGGGCGTCTTGACTGCACTGGAGTGGCTTCCCTCGTGGCAGCCTACGTCGCGGCTCTCCCTCGCTGTCGGGCACAGCCAACAACCAGCCTTAACCTCTGCCTGACTTCCGGCGGCTGCAGGAGCTTAAAGTTGAAAGCGCCCACCAAGTTTGATACTGCAACACGAGCCCACACCAGGGGCTCAAATACACAGGGCACAGAAATCATGAAGCGCTCCACCGCAGCGGGAGCCCACTCCTTGGGCAACAGATTTTTCAGCGCTCTGAAAGCACGCTGTGATACGGATAAAAAACCAAGCACTCCAAGCCCAGGACCAGGGCCAAGCACTCAAGTCTGCCCAGACCAGGGGCACAGCAGCACTCTGGGAAGAGTGCTGGCAACACACCAGCAGGGCGCAGCCAGGCAGGACAGCACAAGGGGCCTCAGAACAGAGGGGCAGTCCTTCTCTCAGCCCCCCAGAATAGTCCAGTCCGAGGCGGTTCCTCCTGGCAGTCCAGCAGCCTGCCGGCCACAAGTCCAACGGAGTGTCTTCTTCAGTTCTGCTCCAGTTTCACCAACATGGGGTCACAGCCCCAATATTTATAGTCCACATCTTTGTTCTCCCCTGGCACAGGGCTCTGAGCCCAGTCCAAACAAATTCTGGGGGCACTTTAAAAATGCAATTAACAGTGCACAACAGCCTCCTTTCTTAGGGTAAGCCTTGGCTCCAGACACACCACAGGGGGCTGAGCCATCATTGTGGAAGGCTGGCACAGCCCTATTCGGGTGCAGGAGCTACTCCTCCCACCACTCCAAATGCAGACCAGGCCTATTCAGTTGCCAGGGGAAACTCCTCCCGCTACTCTAAATTCAGCCAAGGTCTATTCAGCCTAGCGCTGAGTCACCCAGGCAGGGCAGGACACACCTCAATACCCCTTATGGATAAAAAAAGTTGAAAAATATGTCTAAATCACATTCTCCTCATTATAAACTGCCACTTTTTTGCCCATAGGCAATCTGCATTTGTAGGTTTTGAAGAAACTGAGCCTATATTATCAATCAATCAATCAATCATGTCACTTATAAAGCGCACTACATACCTGCGAGGGTCTCAAGGCGCTGGGGGAAGAGGGGGGTGGTGCTGCTACTGATCGAAGAGCCAGGTCTTGAGGAGTCTTCTGAAGGCCAGTAGGTCTTGGGTCTGCCGAAGGTTGGTGGGGAGGGTGTTCCAGGTCTTGGCGGCGAGGTGGGAGAAGGATCTGCCGCCGGCGGTCGTTTTCCGGATGCGGGGGACTGTGGCGAGGGCGAGGGTGGTGGAGCGGAGCTGGCGGGTGGGGGTGTAGAAGCTGAGTCGTCTGTTGAGGTAGGCTGGTCCGGAGTTGTGGAGTGCTTTCTGTGCGTGGGTGAGGAGCTTGAAGGTTATCCTCTTGTTGACAGGGAGCCAGTGCAGGTCTCTCAGGTGGGGTGTGATGTGGCTGCGTCGGGGGATGTCGAGGATAAGACGTGCAGAGGCATTCTGGATGCGTTGCAGCCGTCTCAGGAGCTTAGCCGTCGTTCCTGCGTAGAGGGCGTTTCCGTAGTCCAGCCTGCTGGTGACGAGGGCCTGGGTGACTGTTTTTCTTGTTTCGGTGGGGATCCACTTGAAGATCCTGCGGAGCATTCGGAGGGTGTTGAAGCAGGATGAGGAAACGGCATTGACCTGCTTAGTCATGGAGAGGGTGGGGTCGAGGATGACCCCTAGGTTGCGTGCATGGTCGGTGGGTGTCGGGGCTGTTCCCAGTGATGTCGGCCACCAGGAGTCGTCCCAGGCTGAAGGGTTGGAACCAAGGATGAGGACCTCCGTCTTGTCTGAGTTCAGCTTCAGGCGGCTGGTCCTCATCCATTCGGCGACGGCCTTCATTCCTTCGTGGAGGTGGGCTTTGGCGGTGTGAGGGTCTTTGGTGAGGGAGAGGATCAGCTGGGTGTCGTCGGCGTAGGAGATGATGTTGAGGTTGTGCTCTCGGGCGACGTGGGCGAGGGGTGCCATGTAGATGTTGAACAGCGTTGGGCTGAGGGAGGAGCCTTGGGGTACACCGCAGATGATCTTGGTGGCCTTGGATCGGAAGGGGCGAGGCGGACGCTTTGTGTTCTGCCGGAGAGGAAGGATGTGGTCCAGTCCAGGGCCTTCTCTTGGATCCCGGCGTCGTGAAGGCGTGTTCGTAGTGTGTGGTGGCAGACCGTGTCGAAGGCGGCTGATAGGTCCAGGAGGATGAGGGCTGCTGTTTCTCCGTTGTCTAGCAGGGTCCTGATGTCATCGGTGGCGGCGATGAGGGCGGTTTCGGTGCTGTGGTTGCTGCGGAAGCCGGACTGGGAAGGGTCCAGGATGTTGTTCTCCTCGAGGTAGCGGGTCAGTTGTTTGTTGACGATTTTCTCGGTGACCTTCGCGGGGAACGGGAGCAGAGAGATGGGTCGGAAGTTCTTGAGGTCCTTGGGGTCTGCCTTGGGTTTCTTGATAAGGCGGTGATCTCGGCGTGCTTCCAGCTTTCCGGGAAGGTTGCTGTCTCGAAGGAGATGTTGATTATTTTCCGGAGATGGGGCGCGATGGCTGTACTGGCTTTGTTGAAGACGTGGTGAGGGCACGGGTCTAGCGGTGAGCCGGAGTGGATGGTGTTCATGATCTCGCTGGTGTCCTCGTCGTTGATGTTGGTCCAGGAGAGCAGGCGGTTGGTGGTTGTGGGGGCAGTGGTCTCGGTGGTTGCCGGGGCGGTCGTGGTGTTGAAGCTGTCGTGAATGTCGGCGATTTTGCGGTGGAAGAAGGTGGCCAGTGAGTTGCACAGGTCTCGCGACGGCGGGATGTCGTTGGTGTTGGAGCTGGGGTTGGAGAGTTCCTTCACGATGTTGAAGAGCTCTTTGCTGTTGTGTGCGTTGTTGTCTAGGCGGTCTTTGAGTGAGGCCCTTTTGGCGGATCTGATGAGGTGATGGTGGCTGCGGGTGGCGCTCTTGTGGGCGGCATAGCTGTCCGCTGTCCGTTCGTGGAGCCAGATCTTCTCCAGTTTTCGGCATGTTCGTTTGGAGGCCTGGAGGTCTTCGGTGAACCAGGTGGCTTTCTTGCTGGTGTGGCTGTTGGGCGGATTCTTGAGCGGGGCGAGGGTGTTGGCGCAGTCGTCGATCCACTGTCTGAGGTTGCGGGCGGCGGTGTCGGGGTCGGAGGGTTTGGCGGGTGGGCTCAGGGCGAGGGTTGTGGTTAGCTGGTCTTCGGTGACTCTGCTCCAGCAGCGGCGAGGCATTTGTTCGGTGCGGTGGTGCGTGGTGGGCTTCCTGTAGGTGAAGTGGATGCAGTGGTGGTCAGTCCAGTGGGGTTCGGAGGTGTGGTTGAAGGAGACGTGTGGGCTTGCGGAAAAGATGGAGTCTAGCGTGTGGCCGGCGGCGTGGGTGGGTGTAGTCACGAGCTGTCTGAGTCCGAGGGTGGCGAGGTTGTCGATCAGGGTGGTGGAGTTGGTGTCCTTGTTGTTCTCGAGGTGGAAGTTCAGGTCCCCGAGGAGGATGTAGTCCGTGGAGGCGATGGCGTGTGTGCTGACGAAGTCAGCGATAGAATCGCTGAACTGTGGTCGGGGTCCGGGGGTCTGTAGATGAGGGTTCCTCTGAGGGTGGTGTTGGGATCGGTGTGGATCTGGAAGTGCATGTGTTCGGCGGTGCTGAGGGTGTCGTCGGTGTTGGTTGAGACTCTGAGGGTGTTCCTGTGGACGATGGCGATGCCTCCTCTGACTCCGTTGGTGCGGTCCCTGCGGGTGATCTTGTAGCCGTCCGGGATGGCAATGGCGATGTCGGGGGCTGAAGTGGGATTCAGCCAGGTCTCCGTCAGGAATGCGACGTCTGGGGAGGTTGAGTCGAGAAGGTCCCAGAGTTCGATGGCGTGTTTGCGGGCGGAGCGGGTGTTGAGGAGGATGCATCTGAGGTAGTTGGGTTCTTTCCTGGGCGGTGGTTTGGCGGGGCGGGTGCTGGCGAAGCTGCAGTTCCGGCAGGTGAAGGGCCCTTGGGTGCGCTTCGGGGTGGCCCGGTAGCAGGCGTGATCTTTTCCGGGGTTGAGTGCGTGGAGGGTGCTGGCGTCGTATCGGCGTCTGTTGATGTGGCGGGCATGGGGGATGCCCGGACCAAGGGTCCTGGTGCTGGGCGCGGTCCCGGCGCGGACGGGCGCAGACGGGCGCAGACGGGCTTGCCTTAGGCGCGCCTTCGGCGCGCCAGCAGCGCGCCCGCAGCGCACGTCCGCTGCGCGGCCGCACAGCGGCTGCCATAAATGGGGAGGTGGGAGGGAGGAGCAGGGAATGGGGCAGCGAATGGGCAGTGAGGGGGCGGGGCCGCAGGGGCGCAGCGGCGGGAAACAGGCACGGAAAGGAAAAAACGAGCACAATCAGGGCAGCAAGGGGGCACAGAAAGGAAAAAACGAGCACAATCAGGGCAGCAAGGGGGCACAGAAAGGAAAAAAAACGAGCACAATCAGGGCATCAAGGGGGCACAGAAAGGAAAAAACGAGCACAATCAGGGCAGCAAGGGGGCACAGAAAGGAAAAAACTAGCACAATCAGGGCAGCAAGGGGGCACAGAAAGGAAAAAACTAGCACAATCAGGGCAGCAAGGGGGCACAGAAAGGAAAAAACGAGCACAATCAGGGCAGCAAGGGGGCACAGAAAGGAAAAAAAACGAGCACAATCAGGGCAGCAAGGGGGCACAGATTGGAAAAAACGAGCACAATCAGGGCAGCAAGGGGGCACAGAAAGGAAAAAACGAGCACAATCAGGGCAGCAAGGTGGCACAGAAAGGAAAAAAACGAGCACAATCAGGGCAGCAAGGGGGCACAGAAAGGAAAAAACGAGCACAATCAGGGCAGCAAGGGGGTACAGAAAGGAAAAAAACGAGCACAATCAGGGCAGCAAGGGGGCACAGAAGGAAAAAAAACGAGCACAATCAGGGGCAGCAGCAGGGCACACAGACGGAGCTGTGTGGTGGGGGAGCGACCTACCAGTCAAGGTCAAAGTTCTCTGGGTGTGCAAAAGGCAGCTGTGTGGATCCTTCTATAACAGGGATCTTCAATCGTTTCTGTAGAGAGAGCTACTTCAGATCAATGAAAATCATTGTGAGCTACTGAAGGCCAAGCCACTCACTTAGTGGTACTATATTCCCCCACGCCTAGCTTCATTGGCTCTAAGCCTAATGTCCATAGAGCCAAATACTATGGTTTGAACAAAATACTTTGACTAGGGGAACTATGACAGAGCTGCCATGTGTGTCAGTGAGAGCAAGGTCTTTGGGGATGTATGAACATGTGTGTGTATGAATGAGATATATGAGTATGGGTGTATGAGAGCCTGTGTCGTATGTATTTGTGGCAGAGGCCATACATTTCACCATATGTGGCACAGTTACATGTATACCACAGACATACAACCAATTTTTTAAATGGGAGAAATTTAAAGTGCAAAAACAATTTCTGCAAAAATGTTCATAACATGGAACCTTTTTGCACTTTATATTTCTCTCCTTAAAAAATGGCTGTCTACCAAACTCTGGGAGCAAGATGCTTGCTGTGAGTAAATGCCAAACTTTGAAATGGGCAATGACGCTCTTGTCTTCTGCTGTATCCGAGACTTTAGTGGTTAATTTGTGCTGGCGGTTGCAGGTGACGAGCACCAGCACTCTTTTTTGGGCATCAGGACTTATTTTTCACCATCAGACTTTGACAGAGCAAGAGACATAAAGGTGGAAAAGAGAGAAAGGTAGGAAAATAGTGACAAAGAGAAGAAACAGGATGAAAAAGATGAAAAAGAACTTACAAGCGTGAGAGACAGAGACAAAAAGTAAAGAGTGGCGGAAGAAAGAGGGATGAGGTGGAATCAAGACAATCCATTATTGGTCTTCTCTAACACTGGCATTCGGCTGCTGGCACCTAAGAAAAAGTTGTGCCCTTGCGATTATTATTTACTTAGCGTAGGCGCTGGTGATTTTTCGACTTTATCAACCTCGTGTATAGCTTCACAGACCACAAACTGTGCGCTTTGCATTTTCCAAGATACTTGCCTTGAGAAACTCCAAATTTGGCACACAGCTCCCGACATTTTAATTGAATCTTCTGTTGTATTTTAGGTTTAATCTCGGACACACGAGTTGTAAATCTGGTAGGGTGGAGCCTTCTCTTTAAGCAGTCTGGGGCAGGCCCCTCAAGGCGAAGGCAGTCACGCATCAAGTCAGGAGCCAGAGAGCAGCCATCCTCAATTGGTTGCATATTGTGTGGAAGAATGAGAGGAGTTTAAATTGCATTTATATAGCGCAAGTGCTTCAGATGTGTACCTCTGGGACCGACAGTCAAATTATCGTGGATGGTTTTCATTGTGCGCGATTTATTGTATCAGGAAATTTGAAAACTGTGCTTGAAAACGTATGTTGATTAATTTTCTGACATTATTATTCCACTTTGGAGAGGTAAAAAGCATTCTTAAGAATGAAAGAATCGAAAGTAAGTAAGTCTATGTATCTGGGTATTCCATAGCCGTCCATTTGTCCATCTTCGCTCTCTAGTTGAGGATGATGGAGCAGGGTAAATAAAATAATTTGTACCCCCCCTTGGAAAATTAATGAGCTTTAATAAATTAACGATACTAATTGTTTGATGGAGCATGAGGTAATCAACAAATGCATTTTTTAGTAAACACTACATAAGGGTAACTCGCAATTTGTGCAAAATCTAATTTATTTACAATCGTGAAGTTGATTAACACTAATATTGTGATTTGCGTACTAATTAGAGTAAAATCGCATGATTTATGCTATGTAGTAGATTTGTATTGTGGCAAAGAGTGCGGGTGGTAAGTAAAATGGCTTTAAATGTCGCTTCTGCTAGGTAACACCTAACACGGGTCTTTAGAATGGCGGGTGGTAAACAGAAAGGCTTATTTTCTTTGTTTTAATATTGGTTGTGTTTGTTCTTATGATAGTTCATTCGGGCCTGTTAGGCCATGCTGCGAAAATGGCTGCCGAGACAGATGAGGTCACGTGAAAAGTCAAATATGGCCTCTAAGCGGAAGAAATAGAGGAGCTGAACCACGTGGGTACGGCCCGTGCACGGAGTGAGAGATGTCAAGGTTGCATTGACCTACCATAAGGAGGGTGCCAAGAAAGACTCAGCACATATTCGTGGGAATGGAAGAGAAAGTACTGAGCGACAATGGACTAACTAAATTGTGACCATCGGGATTGCAACAAAATGAATGGACAAATTGGACTGCTTTTACCCAAAGGTCATGAGAATCAATTGTACTCTTAACCGTCCCCAAAACCAGTTTGGACAAGGAAGGCGATGAGGTGATTATCACCACCCCTCAAATGGACCAATTAGCGTGATTCTTGCCCCTAAGGATTGCAACTTTTTGTGTAGTAAGCTAGAAGTAGGGTATAAGAGGGACTACTCTTATGTGGGAGGGGTTGCTTCTATAGGCTGCTTCTTTGGGTTGCCTTTTTGCTGCTGCTGTGGCCGCTGCTATTGATGCTACTGCTGCCGTTGGTATTTCTTACCATACCATTTTTCCTATTTTTCCATTTTCCACCTCAATATTACAAAGGACTTTGTCATTTTTGGACTTCGAACTTGACTGGGGAAGGAACGAGACCGTTGCGGGAAATCTGTACGGGATGTCCGGTCGAGGAGGTCTTTAGCGGGACAGTCAGTCAGTTTGGGAGTCTATTCTGTGATCTACGGTTTATCTTCTTTTTGGTGAACCATTCCTATCTCATCTAAATGGGTAATGCATCATTTTCAATTCTTTATTAGAACTTTTCATATAAATGTTATTAATGTATTAAAAGTGATTAATAAACTAAGAATCTCACCCGTGCAATCAAGAAATTAGATAAAATGTCATTCTAATTAAAAATGAGTCTGTGGTTCTTTAGTTCATTAATAAGTTTAAAGTTTAACAGGTTTTGAAGTGATTGAGCTGGTCTTAATCACCATCAACTTATTCTACTAGTTGGTCCATCGACCAAAGAGCGGAATACCTTGATGTTTGGAACCGACAGGATCAAAAGCTAATGTATATGATGTCTGAGGTATTATTCTGTCAGATTTAACAAGGTATCCCGTTCCTCCAGCAACACATTTCTCCTTGGTGTGTAATCCAGTGAACGAATGAATGTATGATATGCGGTGTTATGGGCCCCACCGTCATATGGTTTAGTAGATGTGAATGATTTACCTGGGTTCGTGTCCTGAGGAGAAATTTATATTAGCCGCGCTGGATCAGATTTCTTGGTAGCAGAGTTATGGTTACTATAGATTAGTTTGGTGATTATTGATTATTGATTTATTGATTATTCATGTCTAACACTTTGTGTCGAATTGTATTATGTTATGTGTAAGTCGAAACTTTGAAGCTGTCGGGAAGTAGGAAGTGGACACGTGTGGCAAGAGAAGTCACATGGAATTGTGCATTGTCTGATTTTTCAAAATTGGTGATAACACAGGATTGTGTTATGATAGGGACATTTCATGTATAAAAACGCGTATGAGTGAAATAGCAACAGGTTTTCTTGTGAAACTCTGGCCCTAATTCTCAGGAGCAGTGTAGTCTCCGCATGTGTTTTATCCCCAGAGAAACGGGTTTATCCCTTGCTTGAGAACTGTAAGGTAGAGAGAAGTGCTACACTTATCGAACGAAACAGTATTCTTGCAAGATAGAGCAAGCTATTGCTTTTGTTTAGCGAAAAGAGACAATGGTAATGTGTTTTACGTTGTAACTAATAAAATTCAGTCGAGAAAAGAAGGTAAGAAAACTGCCGTTAATTATTGTAAAGGAGGGGTCAGAAAAGACAGGAGTAGAACTGACGTCAATAAAGACCGCGCTGGTATTGGCCAGTTGTGGGAAAACGAAGAGCTTCCTGATTGGTGCGTTAGTGTGAAGACGCAGAGGTATTGGCCAGTTAAGAGTGACATAGAGCCTTAGGATTGGTGCGTTGGTGTGAGACGCGCTGGGATAGGTCCGAATAGCCAAACAGTAGAAAGAACAGAGTAGTGAAGAATTTACGTGAGTTTGTTGGTGAGAAAGAATCGTGTAATATGGCTTATTATGAGTATGGTAGAGAGAAACCGTCATGGATGGCGAAGATTAAAAACTTTTTCAAGAAGGACAAAAAGGTAGTGAATAGGGAAGGAGAAGTACTTCCTCCGCCGAAAACGCCAGCTTCTCATATGATGTTGAAATATGGTTATCATACTTGCATTTGGTTGGAAAATTGGACAAAATATACTCAGAACGATGGAGTATTGGTGTTTCCAAAAAACGGTTCGTTTAGCACAGCTGTACTTCGAAATTTGAGAGAGAAAATGATGAAACTTGAACCGAGACCTAGACCAACACAGTTTGAAGCGTAAGGTGAATGGGAAGATGAGATGTATGAAAGAGAAAGACACAGAGGTGCAAAGAATTATAGTTTAGTTCATGGAAGAGTATGGGGAGTGAATCATGAAGAAAGGATGAGACGATGGAGGTATGCTAATATGACGGATGGTTTGTTTCCTGTCACAACAGTTGAAGAAGTTACAGGGAGAAAGTGTACGGAGAAAAAGAAACATGCAGTAACAGAGAGGTATGGGTATGGAGGTAGCGACACAGAGGATGAGTTGCTGGAAGATATTTTAAATAGAAAACCCCCTCCATATCAACAGAATTCTGCGGTGGTGACTCCAAATGCACCACCAATGGAAACTGCGAGGAATCAAAGCCCTGAACGAAATTATGAAATAAACAGGTCTTATGAAAAATCAGAAACTCCACAGAATGCGAAGCCTGATAGTGGTAATACAGCTGAATTAGCAAGAATCACAAGAGAATTGACTGAGAAAATAAGAAAATTAACCATGAACATGGAAGCCGTGACTGTACCAGTGACAATAGGACCAGTAATACCGGTATTTGAAAACCAAAGAATAGATGAGCATTCCTTGACAATTCCAATGAACTCGAATATGCAAAGAAGGAGAGAAGGGATAATTCCAGAAACTAGAGAGACAAGAGATCTGGTTGGCTCATATAGATCGAGTCCACCTACAAATTTGATGGTTAAAGAGAGTTAGATAAATAGGATTCCTATGGGAACTGAGTCAGCAACTGAGACCCCAGAGAGAAGTACGAATTGGATAGAAATGAATAATACCCCTGTAGGTCCGACTCCAGAAGAATTAAATGAATGGATGAGGAATTTACAGAAGAAAGATGCAGAACCGCAACCGTTGGATGTAATCAGACTAAAGATAGACATGGAAGAGTTGATTTTAGGGACTATTGGTACAGATAGATTGAAATCCTATCAAGATGACGAGCTCATGTTTATGTGTAAGAGTGTTACTTGGAGAGCTAGGAATTTGCATGAAAAATTGGAAGAAACAGCGAATGAACTGGGAGTAGAGTTTGGAAAAATTAGAGGATTGCAGAAACCGTACAGGGTAGATTTTAGTGAAAAGGATATAGAAAATCTGAACACATCAGGAAGATTAACCCAGATAAAGGAACTGATTGTGTTATTGAGAAAATGGGGAGATGTGGACAGATGGAGGAGCAGGTGGATAAGAAGAAAGGAGGGAACGACCGATAAAGCATCATTGGCTTTTCCGGTGAAAGAAAAGGAACCAATAGTACTGGAATATCCAATGAGGGAAACTCCAGGAGGTAGCTATGTACATGTTCCATGGTCCAGACAAGATATATTGTCATTTACAAATGACTTCCCAAGATTGAGAGAGAAACCTGTAGAATGGTATAGACAAGTGGAAAGATTTGTCAAAGTTTCAAAGGTGTTGGGGGAAGATCTGGATGGATTGTTTGAAATTGTAGTGCCAGCAGATTTATGGACAGAATGTAAGATTACAATTGACTGGCCGAAGGAAGAATATCCTAGAGATGCAAAAACTGGAGCCTCAGGTCCAGAAGTGATGAGAAAGTATGAACAAGCTGTCACGTTTTTGAAAAATAAGATTCCACCGAAAGAGACAGATTGGGTAAAGATTGATAGAACAACTCAGGAGAGTAAGGAATCTGTACACGCCTATTATGAAAGGTTGCTTTTGGTTTTCAAACAGTATAGTGGTTATGAGACTCTGAGTGAAAAAGACATGAGTCATCTTGTATATAGATTTGTATATGGATTGAAACCCGAAATAAGTGAAATGATTAAGCAGCATATGTTGTGTTGGCAGATTAGCACTGTAGATGAGGTACTAAGGTATGCCAAATATTGTAGTGATGACATCGAGTGTAGACAGCGTAAACTAAAAGAAAAAGCGATGTGGGCACAAGTAAAGGTTGCAGAAAAACAAGAGGCTCAAATGAATAATCAGTCTGGTGATGCAGGACAGACTAAATCCAAACCGAATATAGGTAAAGGAAAAGGTCAAATGAGTATAGAAGAGGCTAAAAAGAAATGGCCATGCCATAATTGCGGAAAGTTAGGGCATTGGAGAAACGAGTGTAAATTACCTCCAAAAGCTAATATGGAAAATCAACCATTAAATCCACAGGTGCAGAATGAGGTGAGTTACCAACAGCTGCAACAACCGCAGGTAGTTACTCAACAGAGTCAGGTGCCACAACCACCTCTTCCAAAGAGTGTAAATCCCCAGAGATATAGTGCAGAGGCAGGATTCTACGGAGGAGAGCAGGTAACAAAATTGCCGCGCGCAGCTGCAGTGTCGCAGTATTGGTTACGGCAGGATGGAAATGAATCGGATGAAAGTTTATGACGGTGCCTAGGAGAGGAAGAAGAGTGCGTGCTTGGCGCAACTCTAGAGGTAGATCAGTAAGGCCAATTTGTGGATGGAGAAGTGAATGGTGTAAATGTTACATTCCTTGTGGACACTGGAGCTGCCCGTTCTACTGTTAGATCAGTGGAAATTCCAAACCTTCCTCTCTCAGGAGAATATATCTAAGTTGTAGGTGTTTCAAAGCAACAGATTAAAGCGCCTCTTACCAAACCAGTAGAGGTGAAAGTTGGACCTTTCAAAGAGATGCATCGGTTTGTGGTATGTGATTGCAGTCCTGTAAATTTGCTAGGACGCGATCTGCTTTGTAAAATGAATTGCACCATCTATTGTACCCCAGATGGTATTGCTTTCCAGACACCAGATGAAGATGTCCTGTATAAAATGACAATGGCAGAACTAGAACCAGGAGTAAATGACATGTTTCCTGTGTTTGATGCAGAGAAAATCCCAATTGAATTGAAAGGAATAGTCAGATCTGATGTATGGGATTTCACAGGCGAAGACATTGGGCTAATGAGAGGAGTAGACCCTGTAAAAATTACTGTAAGAGAAGGAACAAATTACCCGAATACTCCACAGTACAAATTAACGCCAGAAATTATTGAAGGAATAACACCTGTAGTTAATAAGATGAACGAACAAGGAATTTTGAAAGAATTAATGAGTAGCCCATGTAATTCACCTATAATGGGATTGAAAAAGCCGAATGGGACATATAGGATAGTGCAGGATTTGAGGAAGGTAAATAAAATCGTTATTCCTTGTTGTCCAATTGTGCCAAACCCCACTGTAATACTGTATCAGATTCCACATGATGCAGAATGGTACACAGTTATTGATTTGTGCCATGCATTTTTCTCTATTCCGTTACACCCAGACAGCCAGCCATTATTTGCGTTCCGGTTTGGAGAGCGTATTTTGGCATGGTGCCGAATTCCTCAAGGGTATACAGAAAGTCCCTCAATCTTTAATCAGATCCTAAAGAAATCATTAGAAGATTTGAAAATGCCTGAAAAATCTGTAAGGGTCCAATATATTGATGACCTATTGGTGGCATCAAAGACCAAAGAAGCATGTGTTACAGACACAATTGCTTTACTGAATCATTTGGCAGAAGGAGGGCACAAAGTGTCCCCGTCAAAACTGCAATTTTGTCAACAGGAGGTACAATACCTAGGTCATAAGATTGAGAAAGGGATGCGAAAGGTAACGACAGAAAGAATAAGGATTATCCGAGGAATGAGAGCCCCGATGACACAGAGAGAGGTGAGAATGTTCCTTGGAATGGTTGGTTATTGTCGACAGTGGATAAGTGGATTTTCATTAATTGGAAAACCTTTACAGCGATTGACAAAAAGAGATGTCAGAGATCCGATTGAGTTGAATGAGGAGGAAATGAAGGCTTTCAAAGAACTGAAAACAAAGTGGTCGATTCCGATCTCGGTCGGTAGGGCTCTGAATCGGATTCGGCTTTACCGGATCCGAGTCGGAGGCTTTGTTTCCGACCGATTCGTACAGTCGTCCGAGCGAGCAAGTACGATGCGAGTGAACGCGAAATCACCGACCGACTCGTTTCCGTGTCCGACCCGCTCCGTCCGACTCGTTCGCACTCGATTCGTGGCGCGCAATGGAGACGTTTTACGACCGAGCCAGTACGATGGACGCGTCGGACAGCCGGATCGAGTCGGAGCGTCCGGCTCGAAAAAGCTCCCGGAGCCGGACTTGGGGGGTCCGTGCCGGACCCCCCTGCACCCGTAGCCGTACGAGTCGAGCACAGGGGGGACCCAAGGGTCCCCCCTAAACATGCATGTACTGTGCGAGTTGCACCGACACGTACACACTGTAGGGGGCGCACTTGTTCGCGACATACCCATTGAGTCACTGGGAGCCCATGTACGCATCGTACGACCGGCTCCCATTGACTTCAATGGGAGTCCAACCGAATCGAGTCCGGCAGCATGCGGCTGCATCGTACTCGCTCGGTCGGACTGCAGGAGTCCGGCTCGGTCGGAAATCTCTCCGGATCCGGCTCGGTCGGAGAGTTTTCCGACCCAGATCGGAATCGGCCCCAAAGTTGTGTGAGGCACCTGCATTGGGAATGCCTGATTATGAAAAAGAATTTGAGCTGTATTGTAGTGAGAGAGATGGATGTGCACTTTCAGTGTTAGTGCAAAGGCATGGAAAAATGAAAAGACCCATTGCTTATTTTTCAGCTGTTTTAGACCCAGTAGCAAAGGCATTGCCTGGATGTCTGAAAGCAGTAGCTGCTACTTGTGTGAGTCTGGAACATAGTGAAGGCATTGTGATGGGATAACCACTGAGAGTATATGTTCCACACTCTGTTGAAATTCTTCTGACTAGAACCAAAACCCAATTCATGACACATAGTCGGCTGACTAGGTACGAAAAGGTGATTTTGAGTGCAGACAATGTAACCATTGATAGATGCACAAGTGTGATTCCTTCAACTTCACTGCCAGATGAAGAAAATGTAGGTGTCAAGGATGAAGGATAAGTGTCTGGATGTGCTTGAATTTTGCTCAAAGCCTCGCCCAGATATTAAAGATGAGCCCTTAAAAGAATCAGATTATGTGATGTTTGTCGACGGGTCATGTCTGAGAACGAGTGAAGGAGTTTTAAGTGCTGCGTATGCTGTGTGTACAGTAGCAGCCATAATGGAAGCATCTTGTTTGAGAGGGATACGTTCAGCCCAAGTGGCTGAGCTGATTGCTCTGATTCAGGCATGCAAACTGGGAAAGAACGTCCGAATTACGGTGATCACAGATAGCCAGTATGGCTTCGGAGTGGTCCACGACTTTGGACAGATCTGGTCCCAGAGAGGTTTCTTGACGTCTGCAGGAACTCCTATTAGGAACGGTGAGTTTGTGAAGAAATTGCTTGAGGCGATACAGCTGCCTAAACAGATTGCAGTGGTGAAGTGCGCTGCACACAAAAATGGAACTGACTATATTACAGTGGGAAACCAATACGCAGATGAAATAGCTCAATATTGTGCCAGAAATATGGTCTCACTGAATAGGAGAAGAGAAAAAGAGAATGTTTCATGTCCCTTGCTATTTATTAACATGGTCGAAACCTGGGATGAGGTAAGGCAATTGCAGGAAGAAGCAAATGAAGAGGAGAAAGATGGTTAGATAAATGCAGGTTGCGGACAAAGAGAGGAAGATGACGTTTGGGTTTATAGAGATGAAAGACCAGTTATGCCTGATAGCATGATTTCTAATATGGCACGGATGTACCATGGACAAGCTCACATTTGTAGGGATGCCATGATCAGACTTTTCAGACAGACTTGGTACAACCCAAAATTTAGAACTATAGCTGAAAGTCTCTGTCAAAGATGTCTTACATGCCAACAGATAAATCCAGGAAGGAAAACAGTAGTGAGTTTAGGAACAATAGGACGTGAAGGAGGTCCTTTTACCAGAATGCAACTAGATTTTATTGAAATATGTCCTTGTAGTCGTTTGTTTATTTTCTCTTTGGGTGGAAGCCTATCCGACAAGAAGGAATGATGGAGTTACTGTGGCTAAGCTCCTACTGAGAGAATTCATTCCGAGATATGGTTTTCCAGTAACGATCGAAACAGATAGAGGAACACATTTCCAAAATGAACTGATCCAATTGATATGTGAAGCACTTGACATTCAACAAAAATTGCACTGTGCCTACAGACCAGAGCCTTCTGGAGTGGTAGAACAAGTAAATGGAGCAATAAAGAATAGGTTAGGGAAAATGTGTCAAGCCACAGCACTCAATGGCCCGATGCCCTGCCATTGGTGCTGATGACTATCAGAAGCATACCTGACAGGAAAACAGGTCTAAGTCCTCATGAAATAATCATGGGACGAGCAATGAGACAAGCACATGTACCTGTCAACAAACTGCTGACTATAACTGATGATCTCGTATTGGACTATTGCAAAGCATTGGCTGATGTGGTACATTCTGTGTTTCATCAGGTTGGACCGGATGCGACCACTCTTGAAAGAAAACCAGCTCATGATTTGAGTCCAGGAGACTGGGTCCGCATAAAAGTCCACAGAAGAAGAAACTGTTTGGTTCCTCGCTGGGAGAAGCCACGTCAAGTGATCCTGGTGACAACGACTGCTGTAAAATGTGCAGGTGTGAAAAATTGGGTTCATGCCAGTCATACCATCAGAGTTCCAGATCCTGAAGCTCGACCTGTAAGTCGACATCTGGAGATATCTCATACCAGCTCAGCATCCGAAGCAGAAGCTGAAACAAGCAGAGTTCCAGATCCTGAAGCTCGACCTGTAAGTCGACATCTGGAAGAACCAGGTACAAGTTTGACAACTGAAGAAGAACCTGAAACGATCAAAGTTCCAGATCTTGAAGCTCGACCTGTAAGTCGACATCTGGAAATATTGGATACCAGTTCAGCATCTGAAACAGACCAACCTGAATCTGATGAAAGACAAAAGAGAAAAACAAGAACTGACATTATAAACGAAGAAACTGAACCAAGAGACAGTGACAGCGAACAGCCAAGTACAAGTTATGGAAGAATTCCTCCAGAGATAGTTGAGTTAACTGAGGGAGACTTAGATTCAGACAGAGAGATAGGGGAAGAAGCGGAAGAAACCCGAGGAGTAGTAGGGACAGACCAACAAATAGAAGAAACACAGGGAAATTTAGATACAGTTAGAAAGATTAAAACAAATGCGGAAGACAATCGAGGAGGGATAGAATCAAATGTCCCAACAGAAGAGACACAAGAAGGTTCAGATTCAGACAACGAAACTGAGATCATAAGGTTCAAGGTTAGAGGAAGTGAAGTAAGGTCTGAGACGGAATCAGAAGAAAGTGAAGAAGAAAGAAAGCAAAGACTAGGACCAAGAAAGAGAACTTGGAGAGCTGAACGAGAGGAAGAGGAAAACGAACTAAAAAGGCCAAGAAAAGGAGACAATTGGCCCCACGAAGTTAAAAGACTGAGATATAAGATAATAAATTTGAACAGAGATGATGCGGAACAAGTAAATGAAATAACCAGTCAAAAGGGAGAAGGAAAACAAAGTGGAAAACAATTACAGAACACAAAAAGGGTGAAGAGACCTAATTTGAAATATAAGTCACCTGAGTGGCTATACATCGCATTGACCGACATTAAAGAAGAAGATAACAGTCACGAAAGCCCAGACGAAAGCTGTAAACCAATGGGTGAAAGTGAATTGCACCAAAACTGAAAAGACAAAGAAAGAAACCAGGACTGGACACAAAAACCGAACAAGACAAGAAAGAGTTCTGAAAAGAGCTGAAGAAAGCAACGAAACGAGACAAAGTAAAGGGTAGAGTGGCTGAAGAGTCATTCTGAGGTGTGGTGACACATTTTCTGTATATATATATATATATATAGCTAGGTAATAGAACAACATGGTAGACACTGAGAATAGAAGATCTAGATGTGAGTTTTTACGTAGGTGGTGTAGAATGTGTTTTTATTGTACAGGATTGATAATGTTTATTTGGCTTATTTTAGCAATAATAATTCCACTTAGGTTAGTTGTAGAAGAAACATCCGTATTAGGGAATAACACGAAAAAGGACAAAGAAGCTATCACACAAAACACTGCAGCATTAGTAGATAGTACTGATTTACACAAGGATAAGTCCATAACTGATTTCTCCAAGAACGTCTTCACGAAACTGTTGTATGAATATGTGGAGACAATGGATGTGAGGGATTGTTATGTCTGTATGCAGTTACCTGCGTCTGTCACAGAAGGTGTGAGCTATCATCACCTTCCTTTGACGTATGGGATAACTTGTAGCGTTCTAGCTAGTTTATTTTATAAAACAGGTAGATTAGAATATTATTACACTGACATAGACACTGTTTTTGCAAAAGTTCCCGTAATCCCTGAACTAAATAAGGTGAAAGATGCAAAAATGTTTGGAGATTTTTCTTAGAAAATAAAGATTTAACGTTAGAGTATATAGTTAGACACAATCTTACCTGTGAATTGAAGAAAGAGGAAAAGATTTTCTTGGATATGGTAGAAAACAGAAGAGTTAAGTTTCAAAGAAAGGTAGTAGAAGAAAAGACAAAAACACCACTTTGGGCGTTTGAAGAGAAAAATCATGACAAAAGAGAAACAAATGCAGCTATGGTTCTGGATTGGCCCCAACAGGGAAAATTGTGTATTAGTAGAAATAAGACTATGTATGATAACTATTTCGTGGGTTCCAGTGAATGCCGAGATACATATAAAATTTTAGGAGGATGGGGATTTAAAGGAGGAAAAGATCCAGTATTTCCAGGGATCTATTATATTTGCAGAAATAGAGCTTATTATAGGTTGCCGGACCATTGGTACGGAACGTGTTATTTAGGCCTGGTCTTTCCAAAGATTTTTCATGTGGAGAGAGGAACAAAAGGAATACACAAGATAGGTACAATATTACCACGCAGGAGGAGGGAAAGCTTTTCAGAAATAGTAGGTGACATTTTTGGAGCATTGATACCAGCAGTGGGTACATCTTTGAATGCATTCAAGATTCGGAAATTGTCCACAGTAGTAGATCGTTTATCAACGAATACTGCTGGAGGGTTCTTGATGGTAAACATCGAAATGGTTGCCATGAGAGCTATGGTAATGCAAAATCGACTTGCCCTTGACATTCTTTTGGCAAAAGAGGGTGGAGTCTGTGGAATGCTGAAAGTCCAACATTGTTGCACTTACATTCCAGATAAAAGTGAGAATATACAGAAGTATATAAAGAATATTACTGATTTGCACAAAGAAATTGCTCCACTGGAGGTTGAAGGTGTTTGGGAGAAACTTGGTAAGAGTTTTTCCTCTACGCAGAAATGGTTCACAGAGATAGGTGGTTCTCTTATTGGGAAAATACTAATATCAGTAACAGTGATAATATTAGTAATGTTGTCAGCAAAGTTAGCATATGTGTGTATTAAAAGGAGAAAAAGAGAAAATAGAATAAAAAGAGAAAATGAGAAAAATAAAGAAAAAGAACGGGAAATTGGAGAAATAGAATTGGAAGAATTTAAAGGGAACACATACAAAAGGTCTAAAAGACAAGATGAGAAAAACACCGTTGTATGAACTAACAAAAGCAAGTGGACAAGAAACATTTATCTGATAAATTGTAGAATAGGTTTTTGTGGTGATATTAAAAATCACCAAAAGGGGGAATTGATGGAGCAGGGTAAATAAAATAATTTGTACCCCCCCTTGGAAAATTAATGAGCTTTAATAAATTAACGATACTAATTGTTTGATGGAGCATGAGGTAATCAACAAATGCATTTTTTAGTAAACACTACATAAGGGTAACTCGCAATTTGGGCAAAATCTAATTTATTTACAATTGTGAAGTTGATTAGCACTAATATTGTGATTTGCGTACTAATTAGAGTAAAATCGCATGATTTATGCTATGTAGTAGATTTGTATTGTGGCAAAGAATGCGGATGGTAAAATGGCTTTAAATGTCGCTTCTGCTAGGTAACACCTAACACGGGTCTTTAGAATGGCGGGTGGTAAACAGAAAGGCTTATTTTCTTTGTTTTAATATTGGTTGTGTTTGTTCTTATGATAGTTCGTTTGGGCCTGTTAGGCCATGCTGCGAAAATGGCTGCCGAGACAGATGAGGTCACGTGAAAAGTCAAAGATGGCCTCTAAGCGGAAGAAATAGAGGAGCTGAACCACGTGGGTACGGCCCGTGCACGGAGTGAGAGATGTCAAGGTCGCATTGACCTACCATAAGGAGGGTGCCAAGAAAGACTCAGCACATATTCGTGGGAATGGAAGAGAAAGTACTGAGCGACAATGGACTAACTAAATTGTGACCATCGGGATTGCAACAAAATGAATGGACAAATTGGACTGCTTTTACCCAAAGGTCATGAGAATCATTGTACTCTTAACCGTCCCCAAAACCAGTTTGGACAAGGAAGGCGATGAGGTGATTACCACCACCCCTCAAATGGACCAATTAGCGTGATTCTTGCCCCTAAGGATTGCAACTTTTTGTGTAGTAAGCTAGAAGTAGGGTATAAGAGGGACTACTCTTATGTGGGAGGGGTTGCTTCTTTGGGTTGCCTTTTTGCTGCTGCTGTGGCCGCTGCTAATGATCCTACTGCTGCCGTTGGTATTTCTTACCATACCATTTTCCTATTTTTCCATTTTCCACCTCAATATTACAAAGGACTTTGTCATTTTTGGACTTCGAACTTGACTGGGGAAGGAATGAGACCGTTGCGGGAAATCTGTACAGGAGGTCCGGTCGAGGAGGTCTTTAGCGGGACAGTCAGTCAGTTTGGGAGTCTATTCTGTTATCTACGGTTTATCTTCTTTTTGGTGAACCATTCCTATCTCATCTAAATGGGTAATGCATAATTTTCAACTCTTTATTAGAACTTTTCATATAAATGTTATTAATGTATTAAAAGTGATTAATAAACTAAGAATCTCACCAGTGCAATCAAGAAATTAGATAAAATTTAATTCTAATTAAAAATGAGTCTGTGGTTCTTTAGTTCATTAATAAGTTTAAAGTTTAACAGGTTTTGAAGTGATTGAGCTGGTTTTAATCACCATCAACTTATTCTACTAGTTGGTCCATCGACCAAAGAGCGGAATACCTTGATGTTTGGAACCGACAGGATCAAAAGCTAATGTATATGATGTCTGAGGTATTATTCTGTAAGATTTAACAAGGTATCCCGTTTCTCCAGCAACACATTTCTCCTTGGTGTGTAATCCAGTGAACGAATGAATGTATGATATGCGGTGTTATGGGCCCCACCATCATATGGTTTGGTAGATGTGAATGATTTACCTGGATTCGTGTCCTGAGGAGAAATTTATATTAGCCGCGCTGGATCAAGGATCATTAGTTATTTATACATTTTTTAACTTTGACTTTTGTCAAGAGGAAACCAGGGCTAACTGGCGTTAGACCACTCTACACAGGTATCAAGACAGAAGGGACATCGGGCTATTGCATCCACAGGATGTTGCCTTACTTCTCAGTTAACTAATCAAAAGTACGGCACATGCACATTTCCATTTGAGGTTAATGCTTCAAGAAGCAAAAGTTCTGTTAAAAGAAAACAAAATGGTACTTTACAGTGGGAGGAATGTGTTTCAGGGAAATCAAGCAGAATCAAACATTCAGGCGTTGCAAGGCAGGACTCCAGTGATGTTAGGGGGACAGCGTGCATTGGCTTGAGTACCTGTCTGAGACCGGCAGATAGACTGAGTCTCCCAGAATGTGAGTTTACATACATACATACTATATTTCCAGTTCGAATTTAGCAATTCATCACAAAAACAAAAGTAAAAAAATGTTACATAAAATAAAAATTCAAGTTCTAAAAGGGGGCGGCGAATAAAAGATTTTCATCGACAAAGTAATAGTAATAAATAAAAGATCTGTACCAGTAAAATATCAAAAATACACCAAGCAGCAGTGACCTTCTAGCAGTGACTGTATGTTTAATCCATCAACGGCAATAGTAAACAAATAGGTACAGCCTTCATTGTAGCGTAACACTAAGATCTACACAGACCCTGTTGTCTTCTGGCACATCGACCATGGGGACATGATAAATTTGGCCACTGCAAACACCCCTGTCGCCTTAGTGTGGCTTTTGCATATTCTCAGTGAATTGACACTATCCGACAACTCTTTGGGGAGAGGATGTGGTCTGACGCCTAGATTGCCGACTTTGGAGCTGGAAACCAAGGTTCGAGCCTCGGGGTCGCGTCCTCATCCTGTGATTCTGGGCAAATCACTTAATCTCCCTGTGCCCACCAAAAACATGAATGTGTCCTTGTGTAACGTAACCGGTGCTCATGTAAAGCACTCCAATACCTTCGGGTCGAGTTCGCGCTATATAAATCTGCAACAAAAAAAAATTGGTGCAATCCACCTAGATCTCCATCTGGAGTATGCCCTGCAGAAAAAATGGAAATGCTCTTCCTTATCATCTATGTAGCAACAGGGCTTCAACTTGTCAGTCGATGAATGCCAAGAAGACGTGTAAGTGGCAAAGGAAAGAACACTGTATTGAAACTGCAGAAAAAGAGAAAATGCTCAAATAGAGTAAATGTAATCCAGGGCGTCCTCTAGTTTAAATGCATTTCTATGCAAGAGAAAAGCTTTCACCCTCCTGCAGAATCGGAGAGCTCACTATGTATGATAAAATATGTGCCCACTATACCCTAATAATGGTCCCTTTAGTAGTTCTTTTGATGGCTAAGGGATTATTCCAAAAGCTTCGAAGCACCTAGCTGATGAAGGTCTGTTTGATGTGCGCTAACCAGGGAATTTTGTGTATATTTTCTAGGTCTAAAATCTTGCTTAGGGCTTCTTTGTATAGATTCCACGCCTCAGTGGCCCATACCCCAAGTCAATACATTAAGGGCCAGATTACGAGTCTGGTGGTCCTTGGACCGCCAGACTCATGTTGGCGTGGTGGTGGCAGATCCAGCCACCGCCTCACCCGCGGGCCGATGCCCGATTACGACTTGGGCAGTCGGACCACACTAGGACCTCTGCCTACGCCAGGGAACCACTGTTTCCTGGCGAAGGAGCGGCGGTCATAGGCCGCAATATGCTTGGCAGGACCGCCAAGGTCTCGCTAAGCATATTATGAGTTTCCTCTCTGCCAGGCTTTTCATGGTGATTCCACCGCCATGAAAAGCCTGGCGGAGAGGAAACACCCTGTAACTCAGACATATATGGAAGCACACAGGGGGGCATAACATGTGCCCCCCTGTGTGCAGGCACATAGGTTCCTGACAGGTATGGACTTGCCGTGCAGAAACCTTGTGAGGCTTTCTAAAAGGCACCACGCCTTTTAAAGGGCACCGTAATGGAAACCGCCACGCAGCCCGCCAGACTACAAATAAGTAGTAATCTGGTGGGTGGGCAGCGCAAGCCTTGGCGGAGCGGAGGTGCGGCAGTTTGCACCGCCGCGCCACCCCTCTGCCAAATTCTCGTAATTTGGGCCTAAGGGTTGTAATCTTGCCACTTCTGTGATAGGCTTAAGGGCAAAGTCCAGTACGAGCGGCAGGAGCGGAGTCCGGCACCCCAGACTGGCAATGGCCCTTAGAAAGCATTGAGTGGAGAGAAATTGAAATGACCCCACAATTCGGCGCTGTACAAAGCGGCACTCTTGATCTGGGCATTATAGATCTTTCTCATTGGGGAAGTTGGGTGAAATGGAGCTCTCTTGGCAAACTTCCCAATATCAGATGATCTGTGGTTGATTAGTGAATGACTCTTTTGGATTTGAAGACTTTAAAAATAGTTATTGAACAATCTAATCACCAGGTAGTCAAATTCCGTTAACTTTCCCTAGTGGAGTGCAGCCTAGTCTAATAGTGGCACCCAAACTCTTTTTGGTGGAAAAAAACATAAACTTGGTCTTTTGAACATTTATATCTAGCCCATAAGTGCCACAAAAAACTGAATCCTATCAATAAACTGTCTGGAGGCCAGAGCATGTTTTGAAAAGAGACAAGGGTGAAAACAGAGCCAGCACCTTTTTACTTTGCAAAGATGGGGACTCGTTAACACAGTTTGACAATTAGTCTATACATTTATTTATAAACAAGATAAAAAGGGTGGGGGCCAGGACACAGGCTTGGCGAACTCCTTTGGGCTACATTGATCTTATCCGTTATTTCCCCATTTGGGCCCCACCTAATCCTAGCATAAGTTCTCTTGTACAGGCGCATGATTATATTCAACAAGTTCTGCCCAGGAGGTTATTATCAGCTGAAACCTCCCACAGTTTTTCCCCTAGGACCAAATCGAATGCTGCTCGCAAATCTAGGAAGACAATATAAAGTGTACCATCTCCAACATCCCACTCTCTTCCATTTGGACATAAGAAGCCTAAAGACCTGGTCAGTGGTTCAAGTGTTTGACCTTAATCCTGCTTAAAGATGGGAAATGGCATTGTTGTCCTCTATCCAAGATGTAAGTTGCCTCAGAACTTGTTAGCAGATGATTTTCGGAAAATTGTCAAGTAAGCTAATAGGGTGGTAGTTACTTGGCCGATTTCGGTATCCTTTTTTGTGGGTTGGCACATTTTCTGCACCTTTCCATGCTGATGGTATAGGTGTGCCTGCGGCTATGGCATTTGAAACAGTATTAATGTATGGTACCCAGACTGGAAGGTTGGAGTGAAACATATCAAAAGGGATTTTGTGCAACCCTGGGGACTTTTCCTGCCTTTCGGAGCAGATTGCTGCCGATGTATCTTCAAGGCAGAAGCTAAGTGGCAGGCTCTCAGTGTGGGGAGCTGCTGTGTGCCCGTCAAGGGTGGGAGACCGACTCTTAGGTGACTTAGCAGAATTACAATAGAGCGATTTAAAGTGGTCTTTCCATTCCCTTGGCTGTATGGATGACTCAGGATGTTTGACTCGCTCTTTAGCACTTCGGTTCACCATATGCCAGAATGTCTTTGAGTCTTTCTTAAACGAGGCCTCCAGAAGATCTCCCCAAATTGCTTGTTCCCAAATTGCTTTGGACAATTTAATGGTCTCCCTTTGTGCTGCTCTAAACCTATTAATGTCAGTCCTAATACCTTGCTTTAAGGTGGTTTCTAGATTGTTCCTTGCCTCCCCTCAAGTGGCAGAAAACTACTCCTGAGATTTTGGTTTTTTGACAGCCTGCCAGAATCCCTTCCTAAAATAACCTTTAAGTTTAAAAAATAAAGAACTATGGTCTTCAATGATGGAATCTGGATGATCCCAACTGTCAAGCATCATATTCATATGGGTAGCCACATTATCGTAGATGCTAGAAATAACATCCTCAGAGGACTAAAGTGTGTTCCACCTAACATTCTTGCTATTGTTGGCCCTTAGGCGTTATATAGGACATGAGATTGTCTACTGTTAAAATCATGTGGTCATGGTCGCTCTCCGCTGTTTAGCTGACCACCATGTCCACCCTGGTCCCCCATATATGCACATCCAATTGATACAGTCTATAGAACTGGTGTAATTGCCTCTACAGAGAGTTGCAGCGGGGTTTAAATCTGGACTGGAACGGCCATTACAGGCACATAAGCCATGAGTAAGGGAGAGATCAACTATCTACAGAGCGGCCCTAGACAGATAGCTCCTGGACCTTGACTCAGAGATATTCCATACCGCATTTACATTTGTGCACAAGGCTCGTGCATTATTCTTGGGCTCATAGGTTAGGTTGAAATCCCTTGCATTGATGACATTGTGGGTGGCAGCTTGCAAAGTTAATATCTTGTTCAGTAGGACGGTAGTTCTCAATTCTTCCTCCCTGTACTTCTATTGCAAATGTTGGTTAACAAAATCGGAGTGCTTGTAGGTTGCGTTATAACAAGCCCCCTCTATATCAGGGGAAGGAAATGACAGGTCTAAGATACTACATTTCAATGTAATAATCAACCAGATCAATAAGCCTCCTGAGGGTCTCCCTGCAGAAGAACTTTTCGTGAAACAAAAAAGCTTTTGTAGCCATTTCTCTAAACATTTTCCACTGCCCACATCACTTGGAAGAGACAGACCCCATTGTTGATAAAGTTCCCCCACTCATTGTCCCCTAGCTTTGTCTTAGTTCCCGTCACGTTCCAGCTGAGTAATAATACTTGCACTTGGCATTTTGCAGGAGGTTCAGGAGATATTTCTGTAACGGAAGAGGGGACAGAGTGGGAAAATTTGGTAAAATTTTTAAAAAATCCTGCAATTCCTGGATGTATTGTATTTGCACAAGCAAGATAGGAGAAATTGAATCTGTCTGGACGCCAGTAGGATCAACTCTTGCAGATTGTACTCTTGGCGTCTCAGCATCTGATTCACAGATAGTAGGAATAGAGGGCTTCACCACTTCATCTCTGGGTGCTGGGCCTTCATCAAGTTTAGCAAAATCTACGGTCAGGTTACTTTGTGAGTGGACATTGGCAGAAGTGCCAGAATCGACCTGGACATTGAGGGGCAAAACAATGTCTGTGAGCCAGTTATTGTGTGCGGTTGGTAGAGATGATGTTTTGGTGTCATTTACAAAAGGATGATTGGTTAGCTTCCTTTGGTTGTACCCTAGGGTAGGTGTATCCTTTCATCAAGGGGGAGTCAGTCGTTCTCAGTTAGATTAGCGCGGACCATGAAAGGGTTAGCAGTAGAAAATTCAAAATGGGCTGGGTTGGGACCCTTGCTATGAGGATTGTTCAAGTACATAATCCAGAGGTCGCGCTAGAAATCGCCTAAGGGGGATAGCTTTATGCCATGCTCATACATATCAGTTTGGCCATACGGTAGAAACAAGTTCTGTGCTAGCCTTGGATGCCTGAAGTTAATTATCAGGCCATCTCCCTCTTGATTTCTCTCTAACGGGCTCATCCATCCTATTCTGCGGACCATCAAAATATCATTAGCATTTGAGAAGGAAAATCCATTTTGAGATGAAGCCAGTGCAAAACCTTATTCCTAAGCTACGAAAATAGTTCATGCTGGGTCTATGGGGGAACAAGAGTCATTACCACTACATAGGGGCAAACAACCGGAGGTAAATCAATAACATCGTTATTTGACGACTATAAAGTCGCAGTTCGATTCCTTTGACAGTTGAATGCCCCCCTGTCTAGTTGTGTGCAAAGTGTTGAGCCGAGTTAATTATGGAAGTAGCACCTTCAAACTCCTGAGACCTCCCATTAACAGTAATCCCTTCACTATCGAGTAGCACGTGATTAGAAGCAGGTGGGGTTGCAGATGGTGGCCTTTCCTGAGGGAGCTAATGCTACTGGTAGTGCTTTTGCGGCAGAGTGATGCCCCACCAGCCTGCTAAGTGCGAGAGATTGATCGCCTCGTGAAACTTCAGGAAAGGTGTGTGTTAGTGGCATTTGAAGTGACTGCACACATAGTTTGTTGTTCAATGCCATATAGCTGCTCCTCAATCAGTGAGAGGAGCAGTTTAGCAGATGCAGTAAGTTTTCCTAGCAGTCTTTTGCTTTTTGCATTTGACTGGTGGGCCTGCATCAGACTAAACACTTTTTTCCTGCCTCTGGTTTAAAACAGATACGTTTGCCGCTATTAGATTTGTGAGTGACATTGGAGAGGCCTGGGGCAAAGTTTGAGAGGAGTTTAGACGTTCCATTGAAGGTTATGGGGGTACTGTCAGGAGCTCAGATGTGAGTGAGAGGGGATGTTTAGTCAATTCTTTTAATTAATTACTCCTACAGCCCAAGTGATGAGTTTAGTGATGGCTTGCACCGGGGTGATAGTGCCTTGTGTTTCCCATGAAGTGCCAGTTAGGACTTGGTTTAATAACAAATAAAGCAATGAAGTGGAAAGCTTAAGCAAACCATGTTCATAAAATAAAAAGAACCTAATGGGGCCATTCAAACCACAAGCTCATTGTAAACTGATTGTAAGGAGCCTTCCAAGTACAGTGGAGCGTGATGAGAGCAATGCACTTGTTAGATAGACCAGCACAAATAAGGCAGTTCCAGCTCTCAGCACAGGCTAGTAAGTGCACTTCTATACTTGGTACAAGGGGGAAAGGAATCTCAAACCAAAGATGTCAGAGGGAGGCCCAGTCCAGCCTCCTCCAGGCTCCGACGGGCATGGACGGGCCTGCATTTGTCCCAGGCTTTGCCCAGGCGTGGCTCACGTGCGACCCACACTGCGGAGGTGAGGGCGCTAATGTAGCACTGATGTCGCTCATGCCCCTCCTCCTCCTACTCTGGATGCAATGCAGACTTGGGCTTGGAGTCCTCAAGAGTCCACAAACAGTAAGGGCGTCCTATGCCATGGGAGTCAGGGTACACTTATGTAGCGCTGACGTCTCTCGTGCCCCTCCGCCTCCTCCTCTGGGCATGATGCAGGCTGTTACTTGGACTCCCCAAGAGCCCACAAACAGCAAGGGCAAACTGTGAGTTCATTGGCAAAGTAGTTTGTGCTGTGTGTGTGTAGGGCCATGTGGATCAGACACTCTTTGGTAGCTGCACATGACATCTGCTAGAAACCATGAGGGAAACTCAGACGTGGTGTCTATGAAGAGGTGTTTCCATAATCAATTCTTGTCAAAGCCAAGTCCTGTACAGTACACATGAAACGTGGTATTTCAATGAATGTATGTGCGCCTGTCTAACTTTTTATTTTGCCTCTTCATCTAGTTGATAGGGCTGCATAGGTCACACTCTCCGCAAGCCAGCATCAAACGCCACCAGGCAAGCCCTCACCTGGAACCCTCAAGGGAGAAGGAAAAGAGGAAGGCCAAGAAACACCTGGCGTCGAGGCCTCAAGGCTAACTGCAAGGAGATGGGCTACCCCTGGAGTCAGATTGAAAGAAAAGCCCAGAGATGGTTGGAAAGTCCTGGTTGATGTCCTGTACCCCAGGAAATGTAGTAGGCATAAGTAAGTCTTCATCTGCCTTCAGATGATTCCCTCATTTCTTCCATCTGCCTCCACATGCTTATCTCTCTGCCCTTCATTGTTTCACCTGTCCAAGTTATTTTTCACATATTCATGTGCCTGACTCTGTCCTTCCATCTGTCTCAGTCTATCCATGTGCCTGCCTGTCATCCTTCCATGTATCTCAACCTTATCTCTGCCTTTCTGTCTGTACATCCATATAACTGTCTTTCTGTCTCTATCTGCCTACCTGTTTGAGCATCCAGGTACCTGACTTTGCCCCTCCATCTCTCTGCCAATCTGTCCATCACTTTATACAGACACTTTCCACTTCACCTGTCTGTTGAATCATCCATGTGTCAATCTCCCATCCCTCCATCTATATCCTTTCACTCTCTTGAGTTTTATATAGGCTCCTTCCCTTATTTCATTAACAAAATAAACATGAGGGAAGACTAAGGCAAGATAGCAGCTTCCCAACCAATTACGTGGGCAGTTAAAATAAGCAGTTTTACCACAGACATAATAAATCCCTCTAAATATTGGTTCACCTCCAGTCAAAAACTCATCATCAACCAAATAACTTTGGTCACACTCAGTCTTTCCCACTGTTTACATCGGCTCATTAATTACAAACGTTTCAGGCACTATACACATCACTTCTTTTCTCATTAGCTCCATTCTTATTCTAGGATGCATTCTTGATTTCCTGAAGTTTTATTCCACCTCTTCTTGCAAATTAATCTCTTTTGCAACTTCCCAGTTTCTGATAATGTTCTCTCTTCTCTTATTATATTCTTTAATTAACTCACACTCCTCATCACTCAACTAGCCCACAAATAGATTTTTAGTCCTATTAGATTTCAAATTAAATTGGGTTTCCACAATTAGTCTCAAATGATTAGAAAGAGATTTCAGACTTTCTGTTTTAGGAAGCTCTACCAAGGAAACTTTGAAGTCTATGAGGTAAGGTTCCAAGAATTCTTAATGAAGATGAATGTTGGCAAAAATATTACACAACTTGACTAGACTTATGTCAATGGAAGATGCAGGTAAATCTTCCCTTCTCAAACAGAACCAGGTAAAAAGGTACATATGTAGCAGTTGTGCATCATCATAATTTCAGTACTCCACTAACAGGTTAGGCTATATGTTCTCCCTAATATTACCTATCATCCTATCCCTATGCGTTAATCTCAAATCTATCATTTTGTTATGTTTAGTGTTTACTTCACTATTCCCAACTTGAGTTGAAGCATATCCAACTGGTGAAATTAAACTGAAGAGTAGGTCAACTAAAATTATAAGTATCATAATCGATAAAAATATTCTCATAATATTGCAGCACCTTTGCTTGCTAGTTGCTATACTTCTTAAAAAACAAAACAAAAATCTAATTACTAAATTTACGGTACAAAATCAAAATTAATTTTCACCTTCAACTTCTTTGAATGGTCAGTTTATAGGCTCAGCTCATAAATTCAGTGTAGATTCAGAATAGGAACCCTATTACATTTGTCTGGATACCTAAGTTATAAAACAAAACAGGCTCTATCAACAAAATACAGTGCACAAACCTTGTTTATCAAACAAAAAAGAACAAATCTCTTCATTTTTTGATTACACAATAGTTCCTGGTGGTTCTTCTTCAAAAAAAATTTGGCAATTTGTCAGATCATAAACCTCCAAATCTGATTTAACATAAGCCAAGTAGGATCATTCAGGAGCTGCATACATTTTGTTTGGCACTCTTACTCTTGTTGATCTTTTGGCTACATACTGTTTACTTTCACTGTCATTGCTCCACTGGTTCCAGTTCTTTTCTGATTGCCTCTGTTTTGTGGACTTTCCTTTACACTCATTCTTCTCCATGATGTACCTTTTCATCTTCAAATCCACTTATGACAATTGCTGTATATTGCTGTATCTTCTCGCTTTCATCTGAAACAGTTTGACTGACTCTTTCAACTGCAAGCGTATTTCCTTTGGGGTTTGAGAGACTCGAATTTTCAGCTTCACTCCTTGAGTCTCTTGTTTTTGTTGTTTTTGCTGTTCTTGATCTTCATCACACCCCTCTGGATCCACGCAGTAAACTCGAGCTTGACACTATGACTCAATAGTTGTCACAACTTCTTTCATCTCACAGTCTCACTTTCTTTGTGTGAGAGGCGTGGATCCACTGTGGTAAGCCTCCACATTTCACAACAATATTCTTCACAAGGATCACCTGATAAAAACTTTTTTACCATGGTCCCAAGCAAGATTTATGAATGTACTTCTTTACGACCACCCAATCTCCAGGCTGGGGAGTGTGACACAATTTTTATTTTCCTGATGGTGTTGCTGGGTTCACCTGATGAGAGATAACATGTACGACATCAGCCAAGCCCTTGAAGTAATCTAACTCAATGTCATCACTTATTGATATGATTACACCTGAAGAAATACAAGAAATTCTCATAGCTATTACCATCAGTACAGTGAGGGGAACTTCTAGTCTATTCATTTGGTATATTCCTGATACTCATCAGCATGAAAGGAAGTGCGTCTGGGCATTTCACTGATGCTGAGGCACACACTTTTGCTAACTTGGACTTCAGTGTACCATTGAATCTTTCTAGAACTCCTGATGATTTTGGTCTGTAACACGACTGGAATTTCTACTCAATTTGTAGAGCACTGCACAGTAACTTAATGATTTCCCTTTTAAAGTGACTACCTTTATCTGATTCCAGAGAAGTTGACATACCAAATCTAGTGATCATCTCCCTCAGTAAAGGTTTGGCAACTTTCATATTGTGTCATTGCCTAGTTGGGTAGGCTTCGGCCCACCTAGAAAACAAGCAGACAACTATTAAAATGTATCTGCAATTATTGTAAACAGGCATCTCAATGAAGTGTCCCTGAACTCATGTGTATTGAACCTATGACTTTCCTATGTGACTGAAAGTCACAAATGTTCTTTTTCCTGTATTCACCATCTGGTATGTAACACAACGTTGACTCAAAATTTCTGTTACATTCCCAAAGTGTGTGTTATATCAATATTTGTTGAAGAACCTAATCATAGCATCTCTGCCCACATGAGTTGAGCCATGAATGAACCTAGACACTGGGGACAAAATTGAGTTGGGTAAAACGTATCGCTTGTTAGCTGTAATTAAAACCTCATTGTGATCTTTTGTACAACCTGCTTTTTCCCAGATCTTCTTTTCATTTTCTGGTGCCTCGTCCTGGAGTTCCCTAGAATCACTTTGCGCTTGGACTGGGGTTAACAAGAAACAATTTACTTTGCAATTTGTATTGTCATTACCATTGTCATTAGCAGATTTACATTGTTCTTTCTCTTTTGAATTGAGCATTACACATTTAAGAGCATAACATTTTGCTACCTCGCCAGCATGACAATTTCCCAACGTAATCGTATCATTTCCAGTTTTATTAGCAGCACGCTTGACCACTAAAATCTCTTTAGGTTTCTGTAATGCTTCCAACATTTTCAAACTGTACACTCTATTATGGATCAGGGCACCAGAAGATGTCACAAAACCCCTCGTAACCACAACTGTCCAAAATCATGGACCACTCCAAAACCGTACGAGCTGGCAGCGTAAATTGTCCCATTTATTTAATCAGCAAAGCAGCATGCTCTTGTCAACACTATCAGTTCTGCCACTTGTGCTGATGTTATATTACACAAGTATGATGCTTCCACAATATAAATATTTGAAATGCTGCGGACTGCATATGCTGCTCTCAATGTTCCAGGAAGGTCTCTCAGACAAGAGCCACCCACAAATAAAATAAAATCAGTCTGTTCAAGTGGAACATCTTGTATTTCTGGTTTTGGTTTGGTACACAATTCGGTTACATTAATGCATTTGTGATCACAATCTTCATCATCATCACCTTTGTTTGCAATTGTTAAAAGTGTTGCAGGATTCAGGGTCTTGCCTATTCGAATTGAGATTTTAGGAATTAGGAATGTTTGCTCATACTTGGTCAGCTGTTTGTCTGATATGAATTTGAGTACGGGTCAGTAAAATTGCAAATTAATGGGGAACCAACACAATGAGCGTATGATCCATCACAATCTCCTTGCTTTGTTCAATTGCAAGACAAACTGCAACTACCAGTTTTAAATAACCAGGAAGTGCTGTGGCTACTGGATCCAATGTGGCGCAGACCACAGGCTGCTTCACTTCTCCATGTTTTTGAGTAAGTACTGACATAGCCTTCTCTTTCAAGGCATAACAATTAACGATTGTTTTCATAGTTTGACATTCCTAGAGTGGGTGCACTACAGAATGTATCTATGAGTTTAGGAAGGCACTCATGCATTTGTCATCCAATGGCACCAGATCGTTTACATCGCTATGAGTAAGCCTTAGTAAAGGCTTTGCAATCAGGGAAAAGTTTGGAATCCACTGTCAACAGTAGCCAAATATACTCATAACCATCCTCAATTCTCTAGGTGTAGGTGGAGGATTTATTCTCAGAACTGCAGAAATGCATTATTTAGACACTTTTCTCACCCTTTTCTTAATGTGATGATCGTCGTTTACACAGTACTGCACATTTGTGGGTGATTCTTATTGTCTGCAAGATGGTTCAAAAGCGCAATTTTATCCAACTTGCAATCCTCTTTTGTTTTAGATGCAACCATCAGATGATCTATATACTGCATCATCACTGAGTTGCAGGGCAGCTGCAGACTTTCCAAATCTTTCTTTAGAAACTGGCAACAATTGTAGGGCTTTCTTTATACCCTTGTGGGATTCAACATCAAATGAGAACTTTATTCAAACATTTAAATGCAAAGAGGTACTGGCTATCCTCATGAAGAGGAATGGAGAAGAATGCTTGGCACCAGTCAATGATTGTGTACCATTCTGCATCTGCAGGAGTCAGAAACACAATTATAGCAGGATTTGGGACTACAGTTTTATTGAATTTACGAAGGCCTTGGACCAACCTCGTTTTACCACTCTTTTGTGTAATTCCCATGACCTGTGATTTGGACGGGCTACCTAACACTGCTATTAAATCACCCTGCCCAACCATTTTCTTGATCACTGGCTTCATGCCCTCTTGGGCTTCTCACGTGAGCTTGTATTGAGGAGTTCGAGGCTAAACTCCATGTGGTTTCACTGAACTTTTAACTGGCTCTGCACTTTTAATCAATCCAATTTCTCTGCCTGTGAAATCCCATGGCTTTACTTTCACTGTGTGTCTTAAATTAGGAGGCAAATCCTCTTTTCTAGAAGTGGGAATAGATGAACTTCTCAAACTTGTGATTTTAGATTACATTCTGAATCCTCATCCTCTGTCTAAATTGCTACAGAGGTGTGCAATACATTACACACACTGGTGCACAATAAACTATGCTGTTCATTTTGCAGATGAGAGCCCTACCTATTAGATTAAAAGGATTTGTTTCACATATTATGAATTGTTGGTCATTTTCTAATGACCCAATTTTCCGAGGGACATTCACTGATACCTAATTAGAAATTTTCTTCTTACTGATGGCTGCAACTTGCGCTACTTTTCTCGAGAGGGGTAGGTTTGGAACCTCAATAGGTCGAACTGCGGAGTGGATTGCAGCTTTAATGGTTAAAAAAGGATCCTGGGTGGTCATTCACCTCACCTTCTACATATTGGTCACACTGGTCTACCTCTAACACCAAGCAAGCAGTCCTCCTCAGGCACCATCATTGCAACTGATTTGGTCCAGAAAGAATCCCAAAAGTCATTAAACTTTGGGAAAATCATTACTATTAAAGTATTTTGCTGAAAACTAGAGCTCTGTTGGAAAATAGGCATTTTATTTTGCATATTTTGCTGCATCATTGAAGCTTTAGGCATATTTGTATTGAATTGCCCTTGGTTCTGCACTGAAGCTTGTTAGCCTGGGGCGGTTGATTCCATCACATTCTGTGCTATCTGGTTTGCATTCTACTGCATTTGGGGACAACATCCTTTTGAATTTGTTCTGGATTCTGTCTACACTCACGTTACCAGTATCCAAGACTCCCACAATAATTACAAAAAGTACTAAAGCATGCTAATGTTCGCCTTTGTCCCATTGGAATTATTCACAAATCCTCTATCTCTACTCTGAGGATCAGCATTCCCAACCTATTTTATTTGCATACCTACTCCTTGCATGTTTTGGACTTGCACCAGAATTTGCACCATCAACATAACAGAGTCAAAACCTGAATCTACCATCTGATTTCTAGCACCCTTTTGTCTGCCCAGCCATTAGCTTTTATTTCAGCTTCCTCTGCTTTGTATCTAAACAATCACTGCAGTCCTTTGTGTGTTTGAGTATTTCATCAATACTCTTAGTCTGAAAAACCAGCACACTTTGCTGAGAACTAAGTTCACTAATTTGCAGCCGAGCGCCAATGCAGGCACCCTTGCACCATGGTGCAAGGGTGTCTGTGTTGTTGGCATGATTGTTTTTGTGCAGGAAGGGGCACCTTCCTGCAAAAAAAACAATCCCAAGAGGCGTTTTTCTCGTTCTATGTGTGCTGCAGAATGCAGCACAGGTGGAAAGAGGAAAAAACTTGGAGAAATGTAAACATTTCTCCTCGTTACGCCTGCTCTGGGGAGGCATACGTTTTTAGAGTTGCACCAGGTTTACGTGATGTTGTAAATCTGGGGCAGCATCAAAATCCATGGGTGTTGAGTGTGAACACCCACAGCAACTCCTATGGAGCACCTCTTTGTCGTAGAGTAAGGCAAGGCAGCTCAAAGCACTGCCTTGCCTTGCCTTACTCCATATCTATGCAGCCATGCACAGCCACGCAGGGTGGCTTTGCGTCGCCTCATAGATATGATTGAGAGGCCTGCGCTACCGGATCGTCATATAAAGTGATGCACTGGCGGCGCAGGCCTCTTGTAAATAGGGTCCCAAATCTCTATCTTTTACCAATTGGGAATTACACTTAAAAGATTTTTAAAGGCAATCCCAAATGTTAACCTATGGGAGAGATAGGCCTTGCAGTAGTGAAAAACGAATCTAGCAGTTTTCACTACCAAAACTCAAAAGTACATGTCTTACCTTTTAAATACATTGTACCCTGCCCATAGGGCTATCTAGGGCCTACCTCAGGGATGACTTAAATGTAATAAAAAAGAAGGTTGGACCTGGCAAGTAGGTTAACATTACCAGGTCGAAATGGCAGTTTAACACTTCACACATTGGCTCTGCAGTGGCAGTCCTGAGCCATGTGTAAAGGGCTACTGAGTGCAGTACATTGCTGCAGGCCTTTTAGTAACATTTAATTTACAGGCCCTAGGCACATATCTACTAGGGACTTACAAGTAACTTAAATATGCCAATTGTGGATAAGCAAATGTTACCATGTTTTGAGTACAGAGCATATGCACTTTAGCACTGGTTACCAGTGGTAAAGTGCCCAGAATCCTAAAGCCAGCAAAAATGAAGTCAGCAAAACAGGAGGTCAGAAGGCAAAAAGTCAGGGGAACCACAACAAAGATGCCAGGTCTAACATTGACCAATTCACCTGGCAACTTTTGCTTCAAATATATAATCACTTCCTTGTAATTCTCCATAACAGCAAGAACTGGACCATTTTTCTTTGAGGCTCCTCTGTTGGTCATGTTACAGCTGCCTTATATTCAGCCCACAAATCCTTTGGGACAATGATTTAAAACTACGTATTCAAATCTACCCACAACTCCCTAAAAATTATCACTAGTCTCGCCCCCCTCCATTTCCCATGTATCCAGTTTCTGCCTAAGCTTCGGAAACATTTTTGTAAATGCAAAGAGATTAGACCTAGTCCAAGGAACATGCAGATATGCCCCTCC